>JAPKLY010001149.1:51316-63409 GCA_026898435.1 Prunella vulgaris
AGAATCTTCAGTGGGAACCATACTCAATGGTTGAACATTTAAAGGTTGAGCAGACACAACTGCTGTAGACTGTTCTGCTTCTTTCTGACTTTGCTTCTCTACTCTTTCTTTCTTCCTTTCTCTTGATTCCTTCACAGTCAATTCCCAAAAGTTGTGAGGTTTTTGAGTTGATGGAGCTGTAACCTCAGGAACTGTAGGTTTCTTGACTGTAGACTTGGGTAAATTTATGATCTTTCCAGAGCTTCCCTTAGTCTGATCTGATTGAGTTCTTCCTTGTTCACTCAATCCCATGGATAAAGATTTTGCAGCTTCCAATTCTTTTTCCCATGATTTTCCAATGTTTTTCACATTATCAAGAATATCATCAGCTGCCTTTTCCCTTTCTTCAATCTCTTTTTCAATCTTGCTTTCCCCATTTTTGCCAACATCAATATGTGACAAAATAGACTTAAGCTTGCTCATCAAGTCCAGTTTCAGAGATTCATATCCAGTAGTCATATTGGACATTTCTTTCTTCAAGCTTTTCATTTCTACCTTCAGGTCAAGAGAGTCATCCTTAATGGTCTTGATGTCTGACTGTAGATTGCTGATTTCTCTTGATTTCTGGCTGTTTTCCTTTCTGATTTCAGCATTTTGATTCAATAAGCTGTCCACAACAGCTTTGAAATTTTGCTCAAGAACCTTCTTTTCTTCTGAGCTTCTCTCTTCAAACTTCTTTACAAAATCCTCCATTCCTTTTCTTATTTTCTGAGAAATAATGGCATCAGGTACTTGCTTAACCTGTTTCAGAATTTCAGCTTCAATTGACTTGAAAGATTCCTTCAGATTCATCAGCTGGGACACAACTTCTTTAGGTGTCATTTGAGGGATTGTATCACTGTCTTCTTCTTTTGAATCACCTTCCCTAATGACCAACTCTTTTCCTTTTCCAAACTTCTGAGCTTTGGAGGGCACCAACTCTACAGCTGTAGAGTCTTCAGTGGAAGCCTTCCTCTTGCTAGGAGTTATAGGAACTTCTGTTGAGAATGCAGTGATGTATTCATCCATATTCATCTCATTTTCTCTTTCAAGAGCTGAAAAGCTCTGAAGTGGTGGAGTTCCATGTCTATAGATCTCTTCCAAAGTGTACATAGCAGGTGGAGATTGATGAAATATACTTGTGATAGGTTGAGATACATCTTTATCAAACTCACTAGATAGCTCATCAACCACTCTCTCATCAACTTGAACATTCTCAGTTGCTTGTACTTCAGTCTCCACAATCTTTTCTTGAACAACAACTTGAGCTTGGATTTGAGATTGTGCACCACCCATTGGTGCATCATCATTGCCATCATCATCATTATCTGGCTTTTCCTTTGGATCTTTACAAGGAGAATCATCTTTCCTTTTCTTCTTTTCCTTCTCAGAATCCTCTTCAGTAGGATCTTTTTCAATAATAATTGGATCTGCAGCACTTGCTCCTGCAGATTCCATTAGAATTGTTTCCTTAGCCAAAATGTTCAATCCTTCAGTTTCAGCTAACTGAGTGCTTCCTTCACCTATCTTCTGTGGTATAACTTCATCACTATCTGTACTTTCCACATCATAATCCACTTCATATTGAGCCTCTGGATCTTGTTCAGTCATCAGAACAACCTTCAAAGCTGCGGCTGCAGACTTGGTGATTTTCTTTCTTGCAGTTTCTTCAATAATCTGCTTACCCTTTCCTTCGTCTTTCCTTTTCTTACCAGCAATAAAGTCATTAAGAAAGTTAGGCTTCATCAGTTCATCAATATCATTGCAACTTGTCCAATCAAGAACCCATTGGAACAAGTCTTTCTCCTCAGCTGTCAACTTCTCCAACTCTTCTCTTAACAGCTTCCAATCCTCAAATTTCTACCTTTCTTCCTCAAATTATTCAACCCTCTCAACTGGAACAACAGGGAGTTGTTCAGTTTCAGGTTCAGGATTTTCTGCTTCTTCAACTTGTTCTTTAGACTGTACAGTTGGCAAGTCTACAACTGTAGACTTGTCAGCTTCAACTACTGTGGCTTCCTCAGAGTGAAGTTTCTTTTGCCTTTTCTCTCTATTAACCTCATCTTCAGAATCAGTGGGTTCATCCACTAAGAGTTGTCTCCTTACACTCTTCTTTTTCTTCTTCTTTTCCTTCTTTTCTGGTTCTTTTGGTTCACTAATGATAGTAAGAACCCTCTTCTCAGTCTTTTTCTTTCTCTTCTTAGATTCAGGGGCCATAGGAGCATCCACAGCTCCTCTTTTGAAGTTAGCCCTTCCAATGATTCTATGGGTAATAATGGGTTTACCTCCATGCCCATTAAATAAAGAAAGTCCTACTTCCTTTAAGATATAATTTAAGAACAAACCAAAACCTTTGTTCTTTCCATCTTTCATCACATCAACACTAATATTTCTCAAAATCAGTTCTCCAATATCTATCTTAACTTCCTTAACAAATGCTATCATTAAATCCCACATAAGAATGGTACCAGTATCATGAGCACCAGTTCTACACAATAAGCATTTATCAATAGCTTCATAAAGATAGATATACTCAACTGCTAAGTCTGTTTTCTTGAAGGTTCTTTTCCAGTTCTTTGGACATGGCTTCTTTGCTGTGAATCTCCTCCAGTACTTCTCATCTTCTTCTGCAAAGTTGAGGTTGTCATGTGCATCACCTCCAGTGTTCAAGTGTAAAGCTCTGCAAATATCACCAGCTGTAATATTCACATTCTTTCCTTGCATTTTGACTGATAGAGTCTTTCTCTCGATATTTGCTTCAGCATTTTGGTAGAACTCATGGACTATCTTGTCATCATAAGCTCCAGGAATGTGGGTTAGGCAGTAGTGAACACCCTGATTCACTATGTGCTTCACAACATCTTCCATAACATCAGTAGGATGCTTCTTCAAAATCTCATCAAAGTCAAATAGTGCACCAAAAATAACTTTCATTGACATGATTCTTGGGTTTCTTTGAGTGAGGGATGGGGATAGTTTAAGGTTTCAGGGGGTTCGAAAAGTTAAAGTGAGGTATAAAAGGATGAGATGTCCTTTAAATACCTTTCCTTAAACAACCATTAAGAACAGGGGTATATCGGTCTTTGACCTAAAATTTATGAGTGTTTGAATTCTGAACCAAATTTATAATTAAATTTGCCCAAAAATCTAACTCACAAAGAATTTAATTCCATTTAAAATGTTACACGTGCTCAAATATTTTATTAACCAAAATGTTTGAATAAATCCAAAATTTCTGTAATTTAGTACAAAAGTTTCTGAATTATGTAGTGCTCCATTTAATCATCAGAATTGTACACAGTACTGTAAGTTCACTAAGTTTGCAGTTGACATTCTTCGAATTTGAAACTATACAGTTGGTAAGGAATTTGCAGTCCTGAACTAAGTCTACAGCTGTAGAGTTCAATTCTACAGTTGAGTGACTTTGCAGCTGCAATTTTCCTTTCTACTGAATTTTCAATTTTCTAGGCTTGTCTTTGCAATTTAGTGAGTTTCACAGAGTCTTTTTACAATTCTAACATTCCCAAATTACCTCTCAAGATTGAAAATCTTGATTCACATAAAGGTTTAGTGAAAATATCAGCAAGATTCAAATCAATATGAATCTTTGTCAATTTCACATCCTTTCTTTCAACATGATCTCTTATGAAATGATGCCTTACATCTATGTGTTTTGATCTAGAGTGTAAAACTGGATTCTGTGTAATAGCAATAGCACTTGTATTATCACAAAATATAGTTGTTTCTCTTGATTCAATCCCATAGTCTTGTAATTGATATTGCATCCATAAGATTTGAGCACAACAACTTCCAGCAGCAATGTATTCTGCCTCAGCTGTAGAAAGAGCAATTGAATTCTGCTTTTTATTGTGCCATGCCACTAACCTTTCACCTAGAAATTGACAAATCCCACTAGTACTCTTCCTATCAATCTTGCAGCCTGCAAAATCTGAGTCAGTGTACCCAATGAGTTCAATTCCTCCTTCTTTAGGATACCATAATCCTAAATTTTGTGTGGATTTGACATACTTGGTGATTTTCTTTACAACATTTAAGTGTGCTTCCTTAGGATTTACTTAGAATCTAGCACATACCCCAACTGCAAACATGATATCAGGTCTGCTAGCTGTAAGGTATAGCAATGAACCAATTAGTCTCCTATATTTGGTTACATCAACACTTTTGCCATTCTCATCTTTGTCAAGATTCACAGAAGGTGTCATAGGTATATTGGAAGGCCTAGAACTGTCCATTCCAAATCTTTTTATCAGCTCTTGAGTATACTTAGCTTGATTGATGAAAATTCCATCAGTCATTTGCTTAACTTGTAATCCCAAAAAGAAATTTAGATTTCCCATCATTGCTCATTTCAAATTTCTCAGTCATGAGCTTAGAGAATTTTCTGCACAATTCCTCATTGGTTGAGCCAAAGATTATGTCATCTACATAGATTTGGACAAGCAAAATATCATTCCCATGTTGTAATCTGAATAAGGTCTTGTCAACCATTCCCTTTTTGAATCCATTTTTTATCATATGATCACATAGGGTATCATACCATGCTCTTGGTGCTTGTTTAAGTCCATAAAGGGCTTTTCTAAGCTTATAAACCTTATCATCAGCTGTAGATTCCTCAAATCCTGGTGGTTGTTCAACATACACTTCTTCAGATAGTAAACCATTAAGAAATGCACTCTTTACATCCATTTGATAGACTGTAAAGTTCATATGTACATCATAGGCTAGAAATATTCTTATAGCTTCTAATCTTGCAACTGGGGCAAAAGATTCATCAAAATCTATGCCTTCAGATTGACAATAGCCTTGAGCAACTAACCTTGCTTTGTTTCTGGTTACAATTCCATCTTCACCAAGTTTGTTCTTGAATACCCACCTAGTACCAATCACTTTGTGATTCCTAGGTCTTGGGACAAGTTCCCATACTTGATTTCTTTCAAAACCATTCAATTCTTCTTGCATTGCAATAATCCAATTGACATCTTGCAGTGCTTCATGAATATCAGTAGGTTCTAAAGATGAAAGAAATGTAGCAAACATTGCCTCATGGATTTGTTTTCTAGTTTTCACAGCATCTGATGGGTTTCCAATTACATGTTCAGGGGGGTGATCTTTCAACCAAATCAAATCTGACACAGGTTCTAATCCTTGATCATTGTTCTCTACAGCTGTAGATTCACCTACTGCAGACTCATCAAGTCCTTTTGCTGGTGTCTCTACCTCTGTTAGAACATTCTCATGGACTAGGTCTTCTACATTCTCTAAAGGTGGTGACTCAACAATTATAGTGCCAAAGCCTTTGTTGGTCAAATCTACAGGAGTTTTGATCTCAACATAGTGCTGCTGACTTGTAACTGTAGAGTTGTCCTCCTTAGAGTCTTCAGCAATTTCTTCAGGGGAGTTATGTTGTTCATAAAAAACAGCATGTTGTGACTCTTCTACAATCATCAATCTTTTGTTATACACTCTAAATGCTTTGCTAACATTAGAATAACCAAGAAAGATACCTTCATCTGACTTTGAATCAAAAGTCTTAAGATATTCTTTCCCATTATTCAGTATGAAGCATTTGCATCCAAAAATGTGTAAATAAGAGATATTGGGAGTCCTTTCTTTCCATAACTCATATGGAGTCTTCTTATGATCCCTAACAATCAAGCATCTATTTTGAGTATAGCATGCAGTGCTTGTAGCTTCTGCCCAAAATTTCTTAGGTAACTTTGCTTCAACAATCATAGTTCTTGCAGCTTCCTTGAGTGTTCTATTCTTCCTTTCAGCAACTCAATTTTGCTGTGGGGTTCTAGCTGCAGAGTATTCGTGCATTATACCATGTAGTGAGCAATACTCTTCAATCATTTGATTTGTAAATTCAGTTCCTCTATCTGATCTGATTTTCACAATCTTCAGATTCCTTTCATTCTGAATTCTTCTTAGCAGTTCTGGTAACCGCTGTAGAGTTTCACTCTTCTTTCTTAGAAACACAGTCCAAGAAAATCTTGAGTAATCATCTACCACAACCAAAGTATACTTCTTCCCACTTATACTTACTGGTTCTATGGGTCCAAAAAGATCCATATGCAGTAATTCAAGTGTTCTTGAAGTGCTTGAGTGAGTTTTGTTCTTGAAAGTCTTCTTGATTTGTTTCCCTTTAACACAAGCATCACATAAGTGTTCCTTCCTGAATTTGGTGTTTGGCAAACCTCTTACAAGTTTGCTATTCACCAGTTCATTCATGGTTTTGAAGTTTATGTGATTCATTCTTTTGTGCCACAGCCAACTAACTTCATTGGAACTATTGGCTAGAAAGCAGGTTGTTTCAGCTGCAGAGTTCCACTCCATAATGTAAACATTCCCTTTTCTAGTTCCTGTTAGTTTAGTGGTTTGGGATTCAACATCTTTGACTATGCAAGTATCTTGTGTAAAGTCTACAGTGTGGCCTTTGTCACAAAATTGACTCACACTAAGCAAATTATGCTTAAACCATCTACCAAATACACATAATTGATCTGAACATTTCCTTTGAGTAGAAATCCTGATCCTTTAGCTGTTCCACTGGCATTATCTCCAAAAACAACTTTAGGACCTTTATGATCTTTTACATCTTGTAGTAAACTCCTATCTCCAGTCATATGTCTTGCACAACCACTGTCTATGTACCAAATCTCTCTTTTGGTGGTTGTAACATGTCCCTGCAAAATAAAGTGAGTTATTTAGGAATCCAATACTTTGGATTTCCTCCAGTGTTACTCTTTGCAATCCAAACCTTTTTGGGAGCTGTAGAGTTGTTAATTCTACAGTTCTTGCTTGATCCTCCTCTTTGTGTGCTTGAAGAGGGAGACATATCTGACATATTTCCATTCCAGACTCTATCAAAGTTGAGTCTTCTTTCCATATCCAATTTATGATAGACTTCTTCTTCTGACTGTAGGATTGACTCTGCAGTTTGTTTCAAAGTTATGTTTTGAAACATGTTTGAGACATCATCTTCAGAGTCATCCATGATCTTCTTGATCTTTTGTTGTCTTCTTGGTGACAATTCTTTGAATGAATTCAAGAATTTCAAATCTTTTGGTTGTAGAGTTAAGTATACAGTTTCTTCAGGGGTTGTTTCTTTGACAAACTTTCTCTCAGGCCTTGGAATTGATTCTTGTAGATATTTCATCCAGACACAGGGATTATATCCTATTCCAGTCAAATCCTTTGAGTGTCTTTGTTCAGACAGCATCTTCTTCAATTGTTTGGATGATTTTCCAAAATAATCTAACTTCTTTTGATAATAGGCATTGTGTTTTTCAAGTTCAGCTATCATCAATTCTTGATTCCTGATAGTTTCCTTTAATTCAACACAGTCTGCAGCTCTACAACTAGCTTCATTGAAAAGTTCTTCATTTTCTTCTTTTAGACAACTGTAACCTTCCTTCAGTTCTTGTAGAATCTGCAGTTGTTTCTCAGCATCTTCCACTCCAGCTAACAAAGCTTTCACATGTTCTCTTCCAATGTGATTATCTCTTCTAAGATCTTCATTTTCTTCTTGGAGTCTTTGGATTGCACTTAGCATGTCACTGGAAGAATCATTTTTTGTAATATAACTTGATGATGATGAGCATACCTCTTCATCTTTAGCCATAAGACAGATCAGGGCTTCTTCATCTGAGTCTATAGAGTCCGAGTCTTCTAAATCTGCAGTTGACTTTTGAGAAGAAGAGGGACAGTCTTCCTGGTTTTTATCAAACTCAGAGAGTAGTGCTCTAATTCTCTCCTTGTCAAACTTTTTCTTTCTATCTTTCCTGAGTCTATTTTCTTCATCAGTGTACTTCTCAGCTTTGGGATAAGGACAATCTTTGATGTAATGTCCTGGTTTTCTGCAGTTGTAGCACAAATAAGTTGAGTTAGGTGCTATAGATTTCACCTTACCATCTTCCTTAGGAGTAAACTGCTTCTTCTTGGTCCATTTACCAAACTTCTTGAGCTGCTTTATAAAAAGAGCCAAGTCTTCATCATCAGAATTTGTAGCTGTAGGGTTGTCAGCAACTAGAGCTGTAACCTTACTGTTGTCAGGTTCTTTTCTCCTGCTTATGTTAAACTCATAAGCTTTGAGGTCTGAAAAGAGTTCAAAGGTGGATATCTTGGATAAATCCTTTGATTCTCTCATAGCAATGACCTTCATGTCCCATTCACTAGGTAAGCCTCTAAGAACCTTCATGTTCATTTCTCTTTGTGAGTACTCTTTACCAAGTGAATCTAGCTCATTGAGGATTTCAATGAATCTTGATTCAAACTTTTCAAGGGTTTTACCAGATTTTATCTTGAAGTTCTCAAACTTTTGAACTGCTATCATGAGTTTGTTTTCCTTGATTTGTTCAGTTCCTTCACAAATCATTTCTAACTTTTCCCATATATCCTTTGCTGTTTTGCAGTTTTTGATCTTGCTGAATATAATTTTATCAAGTGAATGATAAATAGTATTCTTTGCAACATTGTCTAAGTTGGACCTTCTCTTGTCATCCTCAGTCCATTCCCTTCTGGGTTTGGGGATAATCTGAGCTAGTCCAGCTGACTGATCAGCTACAGTGTTGACCTTTGTGATGGGTATGAGGCCATCCTCTATTATAGACCACATCTCATCATTAATTGCAGATAGATGAGCTTGCATTCTAATCTTCCATTCATCATAGTCCTCAGCAGAGAACCTTGGAACCTTGGATTTCACCATCTTGGGAGCCATGCAAGTATGCAGGTGTGTTTTTCAAAAACCAAAAAGGATTTAGCTAGGTACAGATCAAAGCAGTGGCAAGCCAACTGCTCTGATACCACTTTATGGTCCCTTAAAGTGGTCAAGGTCTAGAGGGGGGGTGAATACCTTGAGTCCAAACATATTTTCAAACTTTTCAAAAAGGATGGATTCTAGAACCTTACAGTAGCCTTTTTTCAAGTTTAAAAGAATAAGTCTACAAGAGTTTTAAGAACAGGACCACAAAGGTTACAACTGTAGACTAGAGAGTCTGCAGCTGCAGAGTTCAAAACTTTGCAAAATAAACAATCACTTGTAGACAAAATATCAGAGTAATTCTCACAATTAGAATTGTATTGAGAATACTTCAATGTGCAGCAGAATAAAGTGAGTGATTAATGAAAAACAATATAAACTGGACTTAACAGTTGAGTGACTTATGAAAGTCTACAGCTGTAGAGTCAGTTTCTGTGAAAATCACAAGGGTTTTATGCACTTAAGATTTTAAAGCAATGATGAATGTAACAAGATAAATAAATATGCAGGGGCAGGAATATAAAGAGCAAGAAGTAAATATACCAGATTTTATAGTGGTTCAGTATCTATAAAAGACCACCTACATCCACTGTTACACCACTCAGGTGCCAAATTCACTAAGAGATGATCACAAAGATCAATACAAGTAGTTCCCCCTTAGAACTAGGTTCACTCAGATCCTATTCTAAAAAGAGATAAACTACCCTATTCACTCAGAATATCAACTCACAAAGAGTTTTACAAACCTCACAAAGAGATATCTACACTAAGTAGAAATAAAATTAGGTGAGGGAACAACAACAAAGGTGTGATTCTCTCTAAGAAAATCCTAACCAACTATCCTATGAATCACAAAGAATAAAAACAGAAAAAGCTCTCTCAGAATATGCTGGCTGTAGACTTGCTTAGGTTGAATGCTTGTATGCTCGAGGTTGTTGTTGTTGCTTCCTCTGAGGACATCTTCTATTTATAGATTGAGTGGAGTGTCTTATCCGTTGGGAATTTCAAATTTGAAATTCAGATAAGGCTCCTCTCTCTCCATTGGCATGTGTGAAGTGGTTCTCATCCTTCACACATGATAGTACTGAATGTACTATGTCCTTTCCTTCAGAATTCTGGCCTCCTTTGTAACTAATCTTCATTATCCACCAGAATAGAGGAAAATCTCCACTTAAGTTCAGTTTAGTGAGTGCTCAAAGGCTACACTAATAGTCCTTAAGGGTCTTCTTAATCTTCAATTAATTTTTGACTTGTACTTCATCTTTAAACAGTTCTTTGCAGCTGTAGAGTCTTCAAACCTTGCAGCTGTAGAGTCCTGTCAATATCAAAAATCAGTTGTAGAGAAACCTTACAGCTGTAGGATCATGTCTTAGCTGTAAATTGATCAATTTCACAACTGTAGACTTCACTTACAACTATATATATTTCAAACACCAATTTCCTTGACAAAGTGTTAGTCAAATATCAATTTTAATATAATGTTTTGCACACATCAAAATGTAAAACAAGGTACTAACACTCTTAGAATCTAATATCATTTATATGTTTATTATTTACTATGATATGATTTTAGATTGAATTTGTAAAAATATATTTAATTTTTATCCTATACGTTGAATTCATATTCAATATCAAAATTTATTATTTTTTAAAATATTTGTTAATATTTTAATACCAAAATTCATTAGTGAGTTAGTACTACATAAATTTTTAAATCTTATTAAATTTTGAATTAAATTAATAATTATTAAAATAGTCAAGGTCAAGTATTTTTCAATTTAAGGACCTGAAATATGAAATTTAAGTAAATTTTTTATATAATAATTTTATTGTATATGATATCAATTATTTCATTTTAGTATCAAAAGAACACCTTTTAAATCCACTATAAAAAAAATAAAACATTGTTAATAAAATTTATCAAATATGACTATAAAACTTCCAATAAAACAATTTTGTATTGGGTATTATCAATGATATTTTTTTTAAATTTTTTTATTATAAAGGTATTTTATTTCATGCCTGCAAATAGTTTACATATAAAATTTTCGTAGGTAAAACGCTTATTGGTAAATTTTTATTGACATTTTGTTTGTAATTTATTAATTACCTAGAATTTTTATTTTTTGGGCAAATAATTTTTATATTAAGGAATGGAGATGTTTACACAATAATAAAATATGAAAATTTTGTTGGCAAATAATAAGCAATTCCACCATAAAATTTGTAGGCAGATTTTTATTTTCTTGTAGTGGTTGTTTAAATTCATATGAAATGCAAATGGTAAAATTTATTCTTAATATACTATTGATGAAATTTAATGAGTCAAGTAATTACGTACGTTCAGCCTACCCTACAACTAAGTTCTGGATCCCCCTGAAGGGATCTGAATATTGGAAGGGGGAGGATACACTGTTGAAATAAAGACATTAATTTCATTTATTCGTTCTACTCATCTTCGCAACATATAATTCCTCTTCTTGTTGATAGCCTCAACAATTAACACCACATAATTACCTGTTATAAGAGGCTTGTCAAAACTCTTGACTTTAGAAATTTAAAATTTTTCTTTTAACTTTCAGATTTTTTTGTTTTTAGTCCTCTGCCCTACTGCAACATGTCACCTTCCGATTTTTACTGATGTGGTACTTATTTTTCACTTTATTTTATTTTATTTTATTTTGATTAAATATCCTATTTGGAACAATTTGATTGGTTGGTCTTTATATGACACTATTTATACTGAAATACCATAAAATTAATAGAAATTTTTTTTGTTTCAACTTCTTGTCTATTTTTCTTTTAGCTCCCTACCTGTATCATCTTCAATAAGAAATGCAGCACATCAACATTGTTAAAATCATCAAATTTGTATCAACTTTTCAATCACCTGTAAACAAAAATAGAAGGAATTCTCAAATACCAAGTATCATCAAAGCTAAAATACTCAAAATCAAACACAAAATTTTAAAATTAACACAACATTCTAGAGGAATTCTCAATCCCATGTCATTTTCTGTGAACATAGGAAAACCCAAACCATTTTTTGTAAATATTTTTCCTTAAATATTTTTCCTTATTCAACATTATTACAAATTCGGTGCAAATTAAAGCAACCCACTTCAAAAATTTCATATAAATAATCACATATTAGAATCAATCAGTAAAAATCCGCCAATAAATAAAATAGAAAAAATACCACATCAATAAAAAATTGGAAGATGACTTAGTGTAGCAGGTTAGAGGACTAAAAATAAAAACAAAAAACTCTGAAAGTAAACAGATAAATT
>JAPKLY010001150.1:0-63344 GCA_026898435.1 Prunella vulgaris
AAAAGTGAGACTTCCGCTGATTTGAAATGCATAGAAATTTTTAGGGCGTGACCTTATTCTGGCAAGTTGTCACATCACCTGCAATTTTTTTTAGACGCATTAAATGCTGCGCAGACTCCGTGCATGCATGTCGAAAGATCATTGGCTCTCCGCTATAACTGCTAGTTGACCTTCAGATATTTGTCCTTCCTCGTACATTCAATGCTCTAGGTCTCTTGTTAATAACTCAGTCTGAACATGTGTCTTAATGGAGTCTTACTGACATTCTCTTTGTCTCTTGTCCCATAGCATAAATAACCTTTTGCTTTGGACTTACATGATTCAGGTGATCTGAACCACGGCCTGAGTCAGGTCCTATGTACATTCAGCACAGCCTGATAGGTTATTCAGCCCAGTATGTGTAACCTTTTTGCTTCGGACTTACAGGATTCAGGTGAACTGAATCAAGGCCTAAGTCAGGTCTTCAGTGCATTCAGCATAGCCTGATAGGTGACACTTACTCTTCACTGACTGACTTCTGTCCTGAGTATGCTTAGAGTACTCAGTAGAAACATCAGCCAATGGTACTTCAGGATTGACTTCAGGATGAATCAGCAGGCTTCGATCTTCAGCTTCAGAACAGACAATCTTCAGCGAGACTGACTGACTCCTTCAGGATGGTTTACACTTCAGACTTCAGTAAATTGGGTCGACTCCAATATTCTTTAGTCTTCAGCATGGTCCACCTGTACTGAATCTCTAACATAACTATCCTGAATTGTTTTATCCTGAACGACTATACTTAGGCGAATTCATCAGGGGTTTTGGGATCTAATCAAAACACTCAGATTGTCCCAACAGTTTCACACACTTTTAACGCGGTAAGAAACCATGTTCGCCAATGACAATTTCAAAGGCTCGTATTCTTTATCCTCGAGCCAAGCCATTCCGATCATAACATGATATTCCACTAATGTCGAGATCTAAACAAGTCTTGATTAGCTCTTCCCTCACATGCTTTGCTGCATCCTAAGATCAAGAATTGTTTGATTAGTATATAGCAAAGGAACCAAATCCCCATTTAAATAATCACTTTCATCAGTAGAAAAATAGAAGCTCCTAAAGATTTATCAGAATACTTATAGCAGTGGTGCAAGATTAACCCTTTCGCATTAACTTCAGCAGAGTGTTTCCTTAAGCAAACACTTCTTATTCTGATAAGCGACTAACATAGCGTGCAACTGCTTATTCGAACAGAACACCGAAAGCCTCGGTCTTGTAGCTATTCCATTGAACTGGTAAAGAAGACCATACTGTCTACACATCAATGCACTATTCATTACTGGAGAATGATAAATCAATGGGACATTCTACTTGTTCACTTTCTATTATTCTGAGTTTTGACATTTTCTGTCCGTGTATTTGCTCTTGAGCTTTAATCACCAAGGCTTCATAACAACAGCTGAATTTATCCTCAGAAAGTCTTTCTCAACATCAGTTTTAACAAAACATGTGAGTCTATGTAAACCCCAGAATATGAATTGTTATAGAGATTCTAAGTACAAAACATCGCTCTCAGCAAATAAAAAGTTAGAGGAAGTAATTAAAGCATATTTACACGCATATACCCATAGAAACCATGTTTCTTCATTGCAAGGTGAACAACCAAATTTAGAAAATAATCTAGAAGCTGCAGTCCAAATTTATAAAAGGTGTATGCCATGTAAGGGAATATTTCAATAAATTGAGGAAACTTAAAAGAACACTATGTGTTTCAAAAACCAAACATGTCCGAAAAATCTTCATAGAACAAGAAGCACAAGAGAGAATAAACCTCAGACAAATTGATAAATCTAAGAAGATTGTAACTACCAAACTGTTGAGCACAGTAATCATACCTTCATTTTTTTGGTGAAGTATCAGAGTGACTCCAAGGGTGCTCATAACTCCTCTAATTTTATTTTTTTAACTGAGCAAAAATATGAATATGAAAAAATAGTGATTAAATTAACATGAAGAAATTGTATATTTATGGATACACCAGACATCTTATCCAAAATGGAAATAAATAGAGATGTCTAATAAAAGTTTGAACATTCTTTTTTATTTTTTTGAGAACATTCTGAATTTCGCAATTAATATAAAGTTGAAATATTAATGTAGAAAGTAGTTTAAAGAATCGATAAGAACTTACGTATTTTAGCACTTTGGTGAAACCTAATTCATGTTGGCAATATTTAATACTTCATGGTATTCTATATTCTTTGTATAGTTTGTAGTCTGCACTAATGAAGTTGATGGTCTGATAAGGACTTTTAATTGATTAATGGTTTTTGCTATTGATAATGCAACATAAAGTTGACCATGTGAAAATATAGGCTCTTTTAAATAGACACCAACAAAATCTAAAGTTTGACCTTGGGCTTTATTTATTGTCATTGCATAACATAGACGTACTGGAAATTGTTTTCTTTTGAATGGAATAGATGAGAATCTATCTTGTGGAGTTTCTAATGTTATACTGGGAATAAATACAGGTTTTCCAGCATTTGTGCCAACAGAAATTTCAGCATAAATAATATTTTTATCAAAACCTTTGCAAAGTAGTCGTGTTCCATTGCAAAGTCCTTCAGTTGGGTTAATATTTCATAACAATATGATGGGTGCATTTATTTTCAGTGCCAATTTATGAGGAGGAAGTCCTTGAGGAGTCAAAGAGTGGAAGAGTTCTTGTTGGTCTGGTGTAATATAATTCTCTGTGTTTTCATCATAGCTAAAATATGTAGTTTCTTGACTGGGGAACTTATTAATCAAGACATCATTTATTTCATGGACAAAATCATTTCTTTTAGTAAGTATAGCTCGTTTAATAAATAAGGAATAATCTTTAGTGCAATCGCTAACATTAGGAAAAACTATGTCTATTAATGTATTCAATTATGCACATCATCAACGAAAGGAATGTTGATTGTAGATGGTATTTGGACTTCATCTTCATCATTAGTATTTTCAATTCCATTACTATTTCTTAACAAATAACCGGAGAAATCAGGATCTAATACTGCTCGCATATTTTGTTTTAGTTCTAGCTTTTCAAATTGATTCCATAAAGGCGACATCACAATGGAAGCTTGTATAATATTGTGTTTTGTACCTTTAAGAATAACTGGTAATGTTTGACGAAAGTCTCCCCCAAAGACAATAATTTTGCCACTAAATATTTCGTTGGAACTCATTAAGTCTCTTAACATTTCGTCGAACTTTTCAATAGTAGAATGTTTTGCTATCGTAGCTTCGTCCCAAATAATTAATTTTGAAGCTCGTATCAAATGTGCTAACGTTCTTTGCTTACTGACACTGCAAGATATAGAATCATTGTCATTTAAGGGAATTTTAAATCTTGAATGTGAAGTTCATCCACCAGGAAGTAAAGATGTTGCTACTCCTGAAGTAGCTGTAGCAAGCGCAATATGACCTTCAGTTCTTACAATAGCAAGAAGTGCTTTATACAAAAATGTTTTTCCAGTGCCACCAGGACCGTCGATAAAAAATATATGTGGCAAGTTATTATTAACATGATGTAAGATTTGATTATACCCTCAGATCTTTGTTCTACATTTAATTGCTCAATAGCTAAAAGATCTTCTTTAGGTATAATTATATCTCATTCGGTTTGTAACTCTTTGGTCAAATTATCATGAAAATTCATCGTCATATCATCATCAATAGAGAAGAAATCTTCCAACTTTCTTCCCATTGAATAAAGATAACAAGTAAGAATGTCTTGAACTTTATGTCGAATCACATGACAACTATAACATTTGTTTTGTGTGAGGTCTTTCGAGAGAAAATGTTCAAATTTTAACCATAGTTCTTTTGGGTTTTTTTAGATTACAATATACAAGGACAATAGCTAATAAATGTCACAAAGCGTTAGGCATTAAATATGCAGTCGCTTCTTGAATACACATTTCAGCAGTTTATCATCTTCTGTTCACACTAATTTTTGTGCAGCCTCTCTATTTGAGGTAAAAGTTATTTGATTAATTGTTCTTAAGTCAACAAACAAAGTAGGTCCTCAAATATGCATCAATAACAAACTGCAATAGAACTTTTCACCAGCAGATGGTTGACAAGAAACAATTCGAGCAATAAATTTTTGTTGTATACGACTTTTCCATTCTTTTGAATCACTGTGCCAAGTGAAATGTTCTGGAAATTCTACATATAAGCAGTTTAACCTCTTAGCATACACATCATATTTATTTATGTAAAAAAATTGTGTTAACATAGTTTTTTGAATTGTGGGGTTATTTGCGATGGTGTGTAGCGATTGGTTAGCAGAAAAAGTTATAAATTGTTCATCCTCTAAATGAATTGGTAAACATATTACAAGAGGATATACACAGTTAAGCTCAAATTTGAAAATTCTCCAGGCTGCTTCTGGAGGAGAAATCCATCTAGCATTTTGAAATTTTTTTATATTTTTTATTTCGTCAACTACTGGGTCATCAGAATTTGCTAATGAGTATGTTATTTTGTCATCTCCTTTATATATATATTTGTACATATATTTCATAGCCTAAACAGTCGAATATATTTCAACATTAATGTGACCGTTAAATTTTGCCAGAAGATATGGATTATAAGGTACAACCCAACGGTTGTCAAGTTGTGACCCTCTAACAGTGAATGTTTGATTATTATTTCTTCACCTGTATATTGGGTATGAATTTATTGCATATTGAGTTTTTTCTGAGAAATCTTTAGGATAATGGAATTTGCAAAAACCTTTTTTCATACAAGGGCATGTTGGATTTAGTAGACCGGATGGGCCATGCATCATATGTATTACTACCAATGAATATAAATATGGATTAGTTTGTTGATCAGGAAGTTCAGCACAAACAATTCTATCAAATGCTTCAGGGGAGTACATTTTTTATGATTGGTTCAGAATAAGTACGAAATGAGCGTGAGGCAAACCTCCTTTTTGGAATTTAACTACGTAAGCATAAGCAACAATATGACCAAAAATTTCTTTCTTGAACAATTCATTTTTTAAAATTTGGAGCTTCGCACGAAATACTCTGGCAGTAAAATCAGGTCTATTTTGTATTTCATCAGAAGGTAGGCATAATTCTTTTATTTCTAGCCAATTTAGGTTTGATGTTATTGTTAAAAAAATATTAGGTTTTCCAAATCATTGTACTAATGCTATAGAATCCATATATCTTTTTCGCATATCTCTAGGTCTTCCAATAAATGAGGTAGGTAGTATCATACGGTGGCCAATATCATCACCTACTTCACAACATTGTGCAATACCATCTAGTAAACCACGATATACATCTTTTTGCAAATGATGTTGCATATCTGTACTTCTAAAAAAGTACTATCCTTGATGTTTGAATTTTAATATACATGTCAACTATATATTGTTGTAAAAGTCTACCATTATGAAGTAAAAATGATTTATCATGTTCTCTTATTTGTAACTTATAGCTGTAATATTCACGGCACGAGACTGTACTCCTATAAGCAGTCTTATTTTTAGAACCTACCTAAACAATCAAATAAAGTTGTAAGTAATAAATATGTTATTAAATTCTAAATAAGAACAAGTCAATTTCAATATTACCTTGAGCCTCAGACTCCAAGAAATCATTTATATTTGTGCAATTTTGGATGTCATAGATAATTTCATCATCACACGTTGGTCTGGGAACCAACCTTTTTTATTTTATATCTAATCTTCTAATTGTTCGATGCCAACCAGATTCACTATTTGGAAATATAAGTGGATATTGCATTGGGTCGTAACAACCAAAATAATGTTTAATAATCTGAGGTTGACTTCTTTTAGGATAAACTTGAAGAAGCTGACTTGCACATTGTTCTTGGTCTTCAGATTCTAACCATATTCCAGCAACTTGAGATGTAGAAGGTTTGTTAAAACCATTTTTGTCCAAAACAGGGTCAGCTTGTAATACAATTTTATATTCATTCAAATCCTAAAAACTATTGAGACTTCTAAAAAAAATAGCATATGGATTGACTTCTAAGATGTGCATTACTCTTTCAACAAGCGTTTCACTAAATTTTGAACTAATAGAAATGCGATTCAAAATTTCATGATCTGTGTCAAAGAAGTACAGTTGAAGGTTTTTTTGTGTTGGGACAATCTGAGTGTTTTGATTAGATCCCAAAACCCCTTGATGAATGTGACCAAGTATAGCTCATCAGGATGTTAGTTTCAGGATAGATAGGTTAGAATAGATTTTTCTATTCACAGGTATTCAGTTCAGGGGGAACGTGTTGAAGATTGATGGTGACGTCCCTGAAGTCTGAAGTCTAAGGCATCTCCAACACTGAATGTATTGATCATCCTGAAGATGATCAACCTGAAGCTACAACCTGAAAAACCTAGAAAGGGTCCTGAAGCTGCGTAGAAGCCATCCCAATGAAGACCACTGATACTGACAGAACTGAGTAGACTAAGCTTGCTCAGGGAAGTCTCTATCAGTGAGGGCACAAGTAACCTTGATCAGGCTGAACGTCTTACTGATGTTCATAAGTCCTGACTTGGGCCTAGTATCAGTTAACCTGATACTTGTAAGTCCTAAGACCCAAAGGTTACATGTGCCAATGGAAGTCTGATGAAGCAGAAAGAATGTCAGTCTCCAACATAAGACAAACATTTATGCTGAGTAAAGAACGAGAAACTCAGAGTTATAAATGTACGAGGATCAGTAAAGTCAATGCCGACAAACTAGCCATTGGACAAACGACCAGTAAGAAGGCGACACGTATGTACGGAGACTGAGTGCATTTAATGCTTCTCAGAGGTGCAGGCGGCGGATCAGAAACTTTGCCATACTAGGTATGGTCATTGTCAGACAAGGACAACCAGTACCTGCATCTACCTAAAATAGGAAGGTTTGAAACAGATCTCCTCCAACAGATCTATTTCAAACCTCCCTATAAATACAGAAGGCCTTGCTCCCATACAAGGTTAACGGGAAATTTCCCAGAGAAAACTCTCAAGATTCCAAGCACTCAAAGCATACCTTGAACAACACTCTGAAACTTTAAATTTCCCTAGTGTTGTAGTAGGAATCTTTTCTGTATTTTGCTTAGAGTATTGATCCCATCCTTAGAACTGATTTGTTAGAGGGATCAATACAAAATAGTTGGAAAACGTGAATACCAAACCCCTCAGCTTATGAGTTGGTTGGTAGGAAGGACTGGGACTTGTAAAACGCCCAGAGGTCAGTTCCTTAGAGAGGAAGTTGGCTATTCGTGTCCCTTGGCACGTAAAACCCAAGTACCTTTCCTCAGGGTTTTGAGGATAGCTTCCTATTCCATCAGGTCGTGGACGTAGGAGTTGGTTGTCTCCGAACCACATTAAAAAGATCCTTGAGTGCTGGTTTACTTACTGCTCAGGATCATACTTGTCATACATATTAAACTGAGCATACTTGCATTGTTTTGGAAAACCATCTGGAGTGACTTTGTCATCCTGACCTTAAAACTGTGCACCAGCCTTAATCACATTTTCACTAAGCAAACTGAGAAGTTTTCAGGAACTAAAACAAGTAGAAACTTAAGGGCTCACATTCCGTACTAAACTGAGCTTACTGAGATAGTAGCCCAACTGACCAGCTTCCGAGCGGTCAGTAGGATTGTTACCTCTACTGAGCTTCTGAGAGCACAACTCTGACTTAGTCTATTTGGTTCATTGCTGATCAGTCCCTGCAGCCCTTGAGGACCATCAGTTTAACTGAATATTTCTGGAGCTTCCTGACTAAGTCTGAAAGATCATTTCCCTGAGATTTCGGGAAAATCTGACATCTGTGTATTCCCCCCATACACTGATTTATACTCGTTTCGGGACCAACAAGTGGTATCAGAGCATTGGTTCAAAAGACCACTGACTTTGTTTACCAACAGTTTCTGAGGAGAAACTTTTGGTGGTCAACTAAACAGATCTTGTTTCTGAAAACTGCATACCATGGCATCATGTTCTAAGCGCCTTGAGGGAAACCTTCCTGAGTTTTCTATTGATAATTATGACTATTGGAAGTTCAGGGTCCTTGCACATCTCTACTCCATCCATGATCAGATGCTGAAGGTGATTGAGCATGGCCCGATCAAGTTCATGAGGAACCATCAGACCACCTGGCCCGTTGCTGGCAATGTCCCTATTCCAGCTGCCGGAGATGAGGAAGTGGAGAGGTCCGCGCTTACATCTGATCAGATTAAGCAAATTGGACTGGATAATATTGCGAAGAACATTATACTCCACACTGTTTCATACGAGAATTCGGTCAGGCTCATGCATCTGAACACTGTAAAGGAGATCTGGGATGCTCTGAGGGAGATGAGTGAGGGCTCAGAGAAGATCAAGGAGAACAAGCGGGATTTGGCCATTAGGAAGTTCGAGGCATTTAGGATGTTAGATGGAGAGTCCATCGATCAGATTGAAGCTCGTTTCATCAAGATGATGAACGAACTAGCAACCCTTGGGAAGGACTTTCCCAAGAGGGAGGTGTCGTCTAAAATCCTGAACTGTCTCCCTGAAAGATGGGACACAGGAGTGATCTTGTTAAAGAACACTCAGGATCTCACAAACATTCCTTACTCTCACCTTTTCTCAGAGTTAAAGGCTCTAGAATTCGATCTTGATAAGAGGAAGACGAAGGGTGTTGTCAGTAAGGATGTCGGTGAGGAGAAGACACCTAAAAAAGAAAAGAACGTGGCTCTTAAAGCTACTCCTGAGCCTGAGGCTGGATCTGGCTCGAAATCACTCAGAGATATGAGCAAGGATGAGCTAGCCCTGGAGTACAGCCTGATGGCACGACGTTTTGAGAAACTAAACTCTCGATTCAGAAGGTATAAGAAGTTTTATACTGACACCCGTGATCGCAGGTATTCCAGCCCCAGGAGATCGAGCCCTCGGAGGGAAGAGAGGAGGGGTTCAGATTCCAGGAGAGAACGTGACGAGCCTGAGTGGTGCAGAGGCTCCAGAAGGAGAGATGATGCTGATCCCAGAAGATCCAGCTCCAAATCTGAACGATCATCAGGGAGCCAGAGGGAGTCGTCAGACAAAAGGTACACTGACAAAATATTTGCTGGTGATGTAGATCAGTGTTACCATTGCAAGAAGACTGAACATTATCAGTATGATTGTCCGGAGCTCAGTGCTCGCGAGAGAGAAGATCGGAGAGCAAAAAGAGAACTCAGGGCATCAAATCGGAAAGCTATGATGGCTGAGGATTCCTCAGACTCAGATGGTCCAAGAAGCCGATCTCCTGAACTCTTCTCCGATGAGGAGTATGATGATCTCTGCCTAATGGCAGATGATGAGGTATGTTCTTCTACCTCTTCTCCTGATCACGCACCTGAGCTTAGCTCAGATTCAGCAAGGGATCTCGACCTTCAGCTCGCCCTAGAGCAATTGATGGTTGATTTCTCGAGGCTGCAGGAGACTCATATTCACACAGTTGATGTGAATGCACAACTGAGTGGGAAGAATGATCGGCCAACTGAGTCTCTCAGGATGAGAGATACTGAGGAAGCCTTGAGGTTAGTAAACCTCCAGGAAGAGTTGCTTCATACCCGGAATAGGCATGATGAAACTCCAATGGCGGTTGAGAAACTCAATGGTGTAATCAGCTCACTGATTGAGACTCATGACACTGATTTGTTCCTTGCTCAGGAATAGCAGATGATTGAGCGAATTGCTCTGAGAGGGATGTTCGAAACTGAGTGGCAAGCTCGCCTTAATGTTGAGTAAACTGCTTGGGATCTTGAGCTGATCTCAAAAGAGAATGCTCATCAGAAGCAAGTGCTTCAACACACCACTGAGCTTGAGGCCTTGAAAAGGGAAAATGTGCGCCTTGAGGAAAAGCTGAAGAAGTTACACACATCTTCCCAAGTGGTTGATGAGTTAACAAGTTTCTCTCAGCTTACCGATGGTGCCAAAGCTGGGTTAGGCTATGATGCCTCTAAAGACACAAAGGGCAAGAAGAAGAGAGGTGCTTCAGGGAGCAACTCTCAGAAGAAGTTTGTCCCTGCCCAAACTGATGACAAGAGCCCAAGTGTTGCTCGTCAGGATAAAGGCAAAGTATAGTATAATTTTTCTCCAAAGTATAGTATCTTGAAGATGGAGTTTTTTTAAACTTATTCGAAATTCCTTGAGATTCTATCTTTTCAGGCAATGTTGTTTGAGATGTTGGAGTATTTGAAGAAACATTTTGCTTTGATCAGATTTTGAAATAGGAGTTTGAATTTCAATAAAGTCAGTAACATCAACTTCAACAGTTGGTCCTGCAAGACTGGCAAAATCATCAAAGACTACATTAACATATTTTTTCACAATGTCAGTCCTTAGATTATTAATTCTATAGGCTTTACTATTTCTAGAATACCCTAAGAAGAATTCTTTATCACTTTTAGAATCGAACTTATGCAATTGATCTCTATCATTAAGAATATAACAAATACAATAAACAACATTAAAGTGTTTTAAATTTGGTTTCTTATTATTTAGAACTTCATAAGGAGTCTTTGAAAATCCAGATCGAATATAGGCTCTATTATTTATA
The DNA here is from genome assembly GCA_026898435.1 of Prunella vulgaris. Classification (NCBI taxonomy): domain Eukaryota; kingdom Viridiplantae; phylum Streptophyta; class Magnoliopsida; order Lamiales; family Lamiaceae; genus Prunella; species Prunella vulgaris. Next base: position 10,590 of record JAPKLY010001150.1, read on the forward strand.
TGACATGCAGTATTTAATGCTTCAGCCAAAAATTTCTTAGAAAGATATTTTGACAAAAGCATAACTCTAGTCATTTCTTGTAGAGTTTTATTTTTCCTTTCAGCAATACCATTTTGTTGTGGTGTTTTAGGTGAAGAAAACTCTTAAAAATTTCATTTACTCTCACAAAATTAAATGAATGAAATATTTTCAAACTCCCTTCCATGATCAGACCTTATGCTTTTGATCTTTGAGTTGAAAACATTTTTAAATCTTTTTTAAAGAGTTTTGAAGATAGATAAAGTAGCAGATTTTTCTTTAAGAAATTCAATCCAAGTATATCTTGAGTAATCATCAACTACAACAAATGAGTATCGTTTACCACATATACTCTCAGTTTCCATTGGACCGTTAAGATCAATATGAAGAAGTTCAAAATAGTGTGTTGTGGAACATTGTGGCAACATTTTATGAAACATCCTGACTTGTTAACCTTTTTGAAAAGGACCACATACTTTAAGCTTATTAAGTTGAAGTTTAGGAAGACCATTTACTGCCTCTAATCTTATCAACTTCTTAATATTTCTATAATGAGCATATCCAAGTCTTTGATGCCATAAAATATCTTCATCAGATTTTGCACTATTGCAAGTTTTGTTTGATTCAATTAAATAACAATTATCAACAGAACTATAACCAGTCATGATACAATTATCATCTTTGTTCAATACATAATATGAATTCTTATCATACCTAACATGTAGATCATCATCACATAATTGAGTAATACTAGTCAAATTAGCAAGTAATCCTTCTATATGCAAAATATTTTTCAATTTTGGAAAACCTGAAAAATTTAATGTTCATTTACCAACAACCTTTTCTTTTGCACCACCTCCATAAGTAACATGTCCATCATTACAAGGTCTATAGTCATTTAAGAAATCAATATTTCCAGTCATATGTCTAGAACAACCACTATCAAAATACCAAGAACCAGGAAGACACGCATTCAAAGATGTATATACTAGATTAGATGACATGTTTAATTCGTATTTCCAAGAAGACTTTGAGATATGTTGTTCAGAATGATATGTCATTTTTTGTAACATCTTTTTAGATTTAAGATCTCTTTTTAATTTCAAGCAATATGGATGTATATGACCTTTTTCAGAACAGTAATGACATACAAAATCTCTTCTAAATTTAGATTGAAAATTCTTTGACTTTGAGTCATTAATAGGATGTTTAATTTCTGGCCTTATAAACTCTATATCATTATAATAAATAGAGTGTATAGAAGAGTTCTTACCATAGCCAAGATCTGTCTAACCTGAGTTTCCCATCACCAAGATATCATCTAACTTTTTTGTACCTTTGGTTAATTTTTTGAAACACAAGGTTGAACATTTTAACTGGTCTCTTGGCTTTTCGATATCTACATCCTTTTGAGTGAGAATTCCTTCTATCTTGATTAGTGAATCCCTCAGCTTAGAATTTTCTAAATCCAAGGATTTGAGAATCTGATTTTGAAATTTAACTTCTTTGGCTAACCTTTGACAATTTCCTTCACAATCCTTGTGACCTAATGAAAATATACCTGTCTCCACAAATGAACTCAAAAAATAGCTTACATCTGGAATGTTATCATCTAATGTTGTCTTAAATGTTGAAACATTTTGTTCATCATCAGAATAATAATCATCCAGATGATCATCATACTCAATTTTAGCAGAAAGAGCATATTCTTCATTAATTTCTGAATCATTTTCTGTTGGTCCCGAAACGAGTATAATTAGTGTATGGGGGGGAGGGAATACACTAATATCAGATTTTTCTGAATACTCAGAAATATGCTCTAACACGCTCAGTCAGGAAGATCCTGATGTTGCTCAGCAAAACTGATAGTCCGCAGGGGCAGCAGGGACAAGTCAGTAATGGAGTCAGATAGGCTGAGAGTGAGTGATGTGCTCAGAAGCTCAGTAGAGATAACAAACCTACTGACTGCTCGGAAGCAAGTCAGTTGGACTACTATCTCAGTAAGCTAGAGTACGTGCATAATTTGAGCCCTTAGTTTCTACTCGTTTTAGTTTCTGAAAATATTTTCTCAGACTTGCTTGGTGGTTAATGCTGGGGTACAATTTTACTGATCAGGATGACAAAGTCAGTCCTGATGATTTTTCAAACAATGCAAGTATGTTCAGTTTAATATGATGACAGTTATGATCCTGAACATGAATGTAAATCAGCACACAATGGTCTTTTTAACGTGGTTCGGAGATAACCAACTCCTACTTCCACTACCTGATTTAACAGAAAGCTATCCTCAACACCCTGAGGATAGGTACTTGGGTTTTACGTGCCAAGGGACACGAATAGCCAACTTCCTCTCTTAGGAACTGACCCCTGGGTGGTTTTACAAGTCCCAGTCCTTCTAACCAACCAATCTCACACCTTGAGTGGTTTGGTATTCTTGGTTCCAACTAAGGATAGCCCTAGCAATACAAATCGATGCTAAATATTAGAGATACCAAAACTAAGCAAATACAGAGTGAATCCTACTACAACACTAGGGAAATTTAATTGCAGAGTGTTGTTCAAAGTATGCTTTGAGTGCTTGGATTCTTGAGAGCTTTCACTTGGAAATTTCCCGTTAACCTTGAATGGGTGCAAGGCTCTCTGTATTTACAGGCAAGATTCAAAATAGATCCGTTGGAGGAGATCTACCCAAATCTTTCCTATTTTAGGGTGGTTGCAGGCTAGAAGTACTTGTTGACCTTTTTCCCATGCTTAATCAGGAAATTCTGTCCCACCGCCTGCAACTCTGAGACGCATTAAATGCAGCATTAATTGCTGCGCAAACTCCATATAAGCGTGTCAAGAAACGATTGGCTCTCCATACAAATGACTATTTGACCGTCTGACAAATGTCCTTTCCTCGTACATTCAATACTCTGAGTTTTTTGTTAATAACTCAGCCTGAATGTTTGTCTTTAATGGAGTCTTGCTGACATTCTCTTTGTCTCTATGTCCCATAGCATAAATAACCTTTTTGCTTTGGACTTACATGAGTATGATGAACTGACACAATGCCCAAGTCAGGTCTTATGAGCATTCAGCTCAGCCTGATAGGTTATTCAGCCCGACAATTTGTGACCTTTTTGCTGTGGACTTACATGAGTCAGATTAACTGACTCAAGACCTAAGTCAGGTCTTATGAGCATTCAGCTCAGCCTGATAGGTCATATTACTTTGCCCTTCACTGACTAAGTTCTGTGTTAGTCTCAAAATGAGTATAATCAGTGTATGGGGGGAATACACTGATGTTAGATTTTCCCGAAAGACTCAGGAAAATGCTCTTTCAAAACCTAGTCAGGAAGATCCTGATGTGTCCTATAAACCTGATGGTCCTCAGGGGCAGCAGGGATGAATCAGGGAAGAACCAGATATGTTAGGTCAGAGTTGTGCTCTCAGAAGCTCAGTAGAGATAACCCACATACTGACAGCTCGGAAGCAAGTCAGTTGGATAGCTATCTCAGTAAGCTCAGTTTAGTGCGGAATGTGAGCCCTTAAGTGTTTACTCAATTTAGTTTTGAAAACTTATCAGTTTGCTTAGTGAAAACGTGGTTAAGGCTGGTGCACAGTTTTAAGGTCAGGATGACAAAGTCAGTCCTGATGGTTTTCCAAAATGATGCAAGTATGCTCAATTTAATATGTATGACAATTATGATCCTGAGGAAATAGTAAATCAGCACGCAAGGGTCTTTTTAACGTGGTTCAGAGATAACCAATTCCTACGTCCACGACCTGATTGAATAGGAAGCTATCCTAAAAACCCTGAGGATAGGTACTTGATATTTACGTGCCAAGGGACACGAGTAGCCAACTGCCTCTCTTAGGAACTAACCCCTGGGTGGTTTTACAAGTCTCAGTCCTTCTAACCAACCAACTCACAGACTAAGGGGTTTGGCATTCACGTTTTCCAACTATTATGTATTGATCCCTCTAACAAATCAGAGCTAAGGATGGGTTCAATACTCTAAGCAAAGATACAGAGGAGATTCCTACTACAACACTAGGGAAATATAAGGTTTCAGAGTGTTGTTTCAAATGAAATTTGAGCGCTTGGAATCTTGAGAGTTTCTCTTGGAAATTTCCCGTTAGTCTTGAATGGGTGCAAGACTCTCTTTATTTATATGGAGGTTTGAAATAGATACGTTGGAATTGATCCGTTTCAAACCTTCCTATTTAGGGTAGGTGAACAAGTTGGGTGTCCTTGTCTGACGTGGACCATACCTAGTATTGTAAAGTTTCTGATCCGCCGCCTGCACCTCTGAAAAGCATTTAATGTGCTCAGTCTACATACATACGTGTCGCCTTCTTACTGGTCACTTGTTCAACGACTAGTTTATCGGCATTGACTTTCTGAATCCTCGTACATTTACAACTCTGAGTCCATTGTTCTTTACTCAGCATAAATGTTTGTCTTATGTTGGAGACTCTGACATTCTTTCTGCTATATCAGACTTCCATATGCACGTGTAACCTTTGGGTCTTAGGACTTACAAGTATCAGATTAACTGATACTAAGCCCAAGTCAGGACTTATGAACATCAGAAGGACATTCAGCCTGATCAAGGTTACTTGTGCCCTCACTGATAAAGACTTCCCTGAGCATGCTTAGTTTACTCAATTCCATCAGGATCAGTGGTCTTCTTCATGATGGCTCTACTCAGTTTCAGGACTCTTTCTAGATTTTTCAGGTTCAGCTTCAGGTTGATCAGCTTCAGTGTGATCAAGACCTTCAGGGTTGGACTAGCTTCTGACTTCTGAGACGTCTCTCCATCAGTCTTCAGTCTTCAACAACTTCCCCCTGAATTGAATACATGTGAATAGAAAATCTATTCTAACCTATCTATTCTGAAATAAACATCCTGATAAACTTTATTTAGGCAAATTCATCAAGGGGTTTTGGGATCTAATCAAAATACTTCCTGATTGTCCCAACATTCTGTCCTAAGCATGCTTAGTGTACTCAGTAGAAACATCAGTCAGTGGCTTGTCCGGATTTTCTTCAGGATGGATCTTCATGTCTTTGGTCTTCACATCAGTTCAGGCAATCTTCTTCAAGACTGACTCTGAACATCTTCAGGGCAAGTTGCACATCAGACTTCAGGCAATTGGGTCGACTCCAATATTCTTCAGTCTTCAACATATTCCCCCTGAACTGAATCCCTAACTTGATTATCCTGATCTAGACTATCCTGACTAACTGTACTTAGGCAAATCATCAGGGGTTTTGGGATCTAATCAAAACAATCAGATTGTCCCAACATTTTCATATTCAGATTCATCACTTAGAGTAGCATTAAAACTAAGTCTTTTTCTCAATCTTCTATTAGCACATTCATTTGCATAATGACCAAAATCAGTACATGCATCACATTTAACAATTTTTTTATATTCAAGATCATATCTTTGTTTATTACTACTGTTAAACTGCCTAGGTTGGTTAGTCCTATTTCTTTGATCTGACATTTGTTGAGCATTGTTGATCTCCACTTTCAGTTGACTTCTACTCCTTAACATATTAGCTTTATTCTTTAGAAAAGAATTAAACTGCTTGGTTAAAAGAACAATGTCGTCAGAAGTGTTGGAACATAAATGAACAACATCAGTATCTGAATCTACTTAAGTGACAAACAGAGATTTTTCATCATTAGACGAAGACTCACCTTTGAAAACTAAAATCTTTTTATCATTTGAAGACTCTTCTTTTTTACTAAAATTCATTTCATAAGTTTTCAAAATACTTACAAAATCAGTTTGACTCATAGAATATGTATCTTTTGCTTCTTCTATAGCACACATTTTAGCATCAAAATGCTTAGGAACCGTTCGTAATATTTTGTGTACCAACCTTGTGTTGGATATGGGATCACCAAGTGAATGAGCTTCATTGAATATCTCAGTGGTTCTCTCATTTTATGATGAACTGTCTTCATCTTCTTTCATCCTAAGATTCTCAAACTAGGTCCCTAGCATCCGAAGCTTTGTCTGTACACTCTCTGATCCTTCACAATGCTCTTGTAATCGATCCCAAGCATCCTTTATAGAGATACAATTTGAAATAATTTTGAACATCGATACATCCATAGATGTAAAAATGGCATTGAGTGCTTTCGAATTGTAACTTGCTAACTCACTTCTTCATTCGTCCAATCTAGCTTTCTTTTGATTCTTAACTCATTGTCATCATCAGCTGGAGTTCGAGGTTGATTCAACCCGGACAAAACACTTCTCCATGCACGTTCATCAATAGATTGGATGTACATCTTCATTTTAGGTTTCCAATAAGCATAATTACTACCGTCTAAATTAGGAGGTTTAAGTGCTGGGGTTAATGGATATTCCATTGCTAAAAAACACATGATCTAATCTATGTGTATCTAAAATTGGCTCTGATGTCAATTGATAGTGTAGGTGTGTGAGTGTTCCTATTTTGCAGAATGCTGTCAAGAATGTTGGAACACTTTGGACAACATTTACACAGCGAAAGACTTAATCAGAAATTGTAAACGAAATTCAAAACATTTCATACACTATAAATAGAGTATGAGTGTCGTAGGGCAAAACTTCACTACTAAGAATAGTGATTACACATTAAACAATCAGATGTGACACATGAGATCTACACGAGCGAACATATGCCTTAAATACAATCTATAGAGTTGTATGTCCAACCTATCTCTAGGATATTCAAAACTCAATAGAATTTTGTGTATTGTAAAGCATGAAAGCTATTAAACAATACTATTTTGAAGCGCAAGCTACCAAAGAAAGAAACCCTATACCGAGACGTGTGGTGTCGATTTGATCATATTTTTCCTTCCTTGATTTGTGCTTCTCATGCATCCTCTATTTATAGGCAACATGAGATGCAAGTTCAGCATTCTCTAGATCACAGTAGAGAGATCTAGAGTGTTCCTTTCCACTAAACTCTACTACTTTTGTAACCGCCCATGATGTCTTCAACTCATCACTCTAAAAATGCAACCGATTTACCATTTTCAGACTTGCTCTTCAAACTGCATGTTTAAACATTGAAAGATAACATCTAATAATCGAATTTAGTGTTTAAGAGTAAAGGGAAAATTCTGATGTTTCTAAAAAATGTTACAACACATTACACAACATTAGGCTAATACCAACAATTATGCCTCTTTCTTTCATCAGCAGTGATGACATCTTCATCCTTAGGTCACTCAACTCTAGGATTAGCTAAAGTAGCAGCTGAGTTCCTAGGATTTGCAGTCATAAAGATAAAAGGACCTCTAGTGATGACTCTAAGCATTTTATCATGAACACAGGCTAGATGAACCCTCATTCAAATTTTCTAGAAATCATAGCCCTTTACTAATAACTGGGGCAACTTGTGATGAGACATATGGTTAAGAGAATTGGCTCCCATGTTTAAGTTACAGCTTTCCACTACATTGGTTGTAGCTCTTGTTGGTGCATTGCTGGTGTTGATAAATTCTTCTACATGAGTAGACATCTTGACATGGTGTTTAGTGAGATCAGTTCAGTTGACCACAGTAATGACAAAGCAGTGGTTCAAAGAACCCCTGCTCTGATACCACTTTTTGGTCCCAGATATAGTAAACAGGTGTCTGGGGAATACACATGTATTTGAAATCTTTTGTTAACACAGCAAATAATAGACACAGTGGACTATAAAACTGACACATGTAGCCTGTGTTGTTTTAACTATAAGGTTGGACTATAAAATTGAAACATGTAGTATTGGGATACAATCTGAGAATTTTGATTAGATCCTAAAAGCCCTTAATGATTTGCCTAAGTATAGTTGGTCAGGATGATAAAGTTCAGGATAGTCAGATTAGAATAGATTTTCTATTTACAGGTATTCAGTTTAGGGGGAACGCACTGAAGACTGAAGATTGATGGTGACGTCCCAAAGATCTGAAGTTAGAATTCTGCCCCAAATCCTGAAGGTCCAGTTCATCCTGAAGACGACTGACCTGATGCTGATCCTGAAGAACCTGAAGATCGTCATGAAGCTGAGAGAGTCATCCAGAAGACTTCCACTGATGATGTTCCTACTGAGTAATCTAAGCATACTCAGGTCAGGACTGACTCACTGAGGACAAGTGTAACTTAAGTAATTGGGCTAAGTATCATCATTGCTGATACTTGTAAGTCTTGAAAGAAAAGGTTAGACGTGTAACGGAGAGTTAGCATTTATGTTAACTTCTGAGGACAAAAGGACTGTCAGCAACTCTGTCTAAAGACAAACATTTATTCTGAGTAAAGAACGAGAGACTTAGAGGTATAAATATACGAGGAAGAATAAAGCAGGTCGACAAACTAGCCGTTGGACAAACAGCCAGAGAAGAGACGACACATATCTACGGAGTCTGTGCTGCATTTAATGTTTTCAAACGCTGTAGACGGCGGATCATAGTATTTCTATACTTAGTATGGGAAAGGTCAAATTAAGTACAAGGTCCATTTGTACCTACCTAATATAGGTTGATTTGAAAAGATCTCCTCCAACAGATCTTTTTGAATCTCCCAACAACTACAGATGACCTTGCACCCATTTAAGGTTACGGGAAATTTCAAGCAAAGAAATCTCCAGATTCCAAGTGCTCAAAGAAGACCACAAACAACACTCTACAAGTTTAAATTTACCTAGTGTTGTAGCAGGAATCAATCTGTATATTGCTTAGAGTGATAATCCTTATCTTTAAAGTTGTTTTTTTAGAAAGGATTATCACAAACTTAATTGGAAACCAGAAAGCCAAACCCCTCAGATTGTGAGAAGGTTGGTTGGAAGGACTGGGACTTGTAAAATGCCCAGGGATCGAGTTCCTAAGAGAGGAAGGAGACTATTCGTGTACCTTGGCATGTTAAAAACAAGCACCAATCCTCAATTGAAGAGGATTGCTTCCTATTAAATCAGGTCTTGGACGTAGGAGTTGGTTATCTCTAAACCACGTGAAAAACGCCCCTGAGTGCTGATTTATATTTCTGTTCAAGATCATATTATCATCATCTTAAACTGAACATTCAACATAAGTTTTACAACTTCAGGAGAAATCAATTTTCGTGAGCATTAATCAGTGCACCAGCCTTAACCACTATTTCTAAGCAACAGAAAATAGTTTTCAGGTCATAAAACAAGTTGAAACTTAAGGGCTCACTTCCACACGTAACTCTAACTTACTGAGATAGCTATCCAACTGACTAGCTTTCTAAGTGGTCAGTAGGTGGGTTATCTCTACTAAGCTTTCGAGAGCACAACACTCAGACTCAGCCTGTCTGTCTCCTGACTCATAAGTTCCTACTGCCCTTGAGACCATCAGTCTAGTGAGTATCAGTCAAGTGAGTAACATTAGGATCTTCCTGACTGAGTTCTGTAAGAGCATTTTCCTGAGAATTTGGAAAATCTGACATTAGTGTATTCACCCGCTCGCCTACTCACCCACTCATCCTTGAACAGCCTCCACAGTAGGTAGCTCACGATGATGAGCTGGCAACTCTGAAGAATGTTGTGGACTAGCTACAGATGTAGGTGGCTGCAAAGAACGGCGGAGTTGATGCCACTACAATCCCGGTGTTACCATTGACACCTTCCATCCTGAGGGAACTGATGCAGAAGAAGATACAGTTCCCTGTGATGGCCGCGTACGAGGGGGAATCTGATCCCAAAGTACAAACCTCGAAGTACGTGGACTTGATGATTTCAGTGGGAGCATCGGATGCCACACAGTGCCGGAACTTCCTGCTAACCCTAGGGGACTAGGCTCACCGATGGTTCTCATCCTTAGCCTCGGGGTCAATCCACTCGTTCGGCCAACTGACGTTGGAGTTCTTATTCCACTTCTCCGGTTATGGGTCATATCTGACCCAAAAACACAGACTCGCCAACATCCATCAAGGAGTCAGAGTGTCGAAACAATAATACCTCGAGCGGTTCAACAATAACCTTTTGGAACGCGAGCCATTGAGCAAGGATACCAAGATTGTGGCCGTCATGGCCGGGCTAAAGAAGGGGACCGTGTTGTGGAAGGAGATGCACTTATCCTGCCCAAACACCTATGCCGAATTTCGACATAAGTCAGGGGTGTACGTGGCTATGCAGGAGGCACTACTGAAAGAAGTAATTAGTACCGAGGAAAAAAAGCCACAGGAGAAGAAGTCAGAGGGTGCCTATAAGGCCCCCATAAATTTGAAGGCATTCGGGAACGGAGACGAGTTCAAGGAGAAGTTAAATTAGGTGCTAACAGTCTCCGTCGACCATGTGTTTGCTGCGGTGAAGGACAAGGCAATGCTAAATGAGCCGAGGAAGATCTGGCAGGACCGCAACAAACTTAACCCTAAAAAGTTCTGCTCTTACCATCAGAGCATCGGTCATTTTACCAGTGAGTGCTGAGACCTACTCAGACAGCTGTGGAAATTTTATGAAGATGGTAAGCTGGCTGAGTTCGTGAAGAAGGCCCCGGCAAAGAGGCCGAGACAGGGGAGGAGGGAGGACACCAGTGATGAGGACGAAGAAGATGAGGACCGTCGCGGCCCAAACAATAGACGTAGGGCACCTCCCCCTCAACCTGCGTAACAAGAACACACACGGGAAATCCTCATTCTTGAGGATCAGGTGGGACCAGCCGGGGGCCTCGAAGATGGAAGGCAGTCCATCTCCAAGAGAAAGAGAAAAGTAGAGGTTCGAGTTGTTAATAAGATCTAAGAAAGCAGTTCCGGCTCTAAGCCCGCCGCTAAGCCCACTGCTGAGCTCACTTTCTCCCAGGCAGACTTGTAGGGGATACTGACCCCCCACAACCACTCGTTGGTGATCAGCACCAATATAATGAACGCAAAAGTCCATCAGCTGCTAGTGGACACAGGTGCCTTCACCAACATACTCTTCAAGAAAACCCTCTATCTGCTAGGTGATTAGGAGTCGTACATAGAACCGTGTAATCATAGAATAGTAGGGCTTGGGGAAGCTGTAACTATCCCCCTAGGTCAGATTAGGTTGAGTATCGAGCTTGTATTGGTCGAGGACCCGGAAAGGAGGCTGACTAGACTAGCAGATTTCTTAGTGGTAGATCAACAGTCCACCTACAATGGATTCCTCGGCCATCCATTTATTCATGAATTCAAAGCGGCATGTTCAACCTACTACTACTGTCTTAAATTCCCTACTCCTAAAGGTACCGGCACAGTCAAAGGAGACCAAAAGAAAGCAAGAGAGTGTTTACTCCAGATTAAGAGTTGCCAAGTTAAAAAGTCTGTAACGCAGGTACTAATACTTGAAGATAAAATGCAGCACCCGATGGACAAACCTAGCATTTTAGACATTATCTCGGAGGAGACCGAGTTAATGGAGGTGGACGACCACCTGGAGATGATGGAGGTCGCGAAAACGGGTCAAGATGACGAACACCGATAGCTGGCACCGATGGAGGTGGACGAAGTCCCACAAGTAGAGGAGCCAGCCACCCAATCCCATACGAGTTGGAGGAGGCCCGTGAACCTACCTAAGTTGATGAAGGAGGTGTTGACCTCGAACCCTGAGTGGGTTACGAGCCAATGGCGAAGGAGGACTGGGATGAGCTCATCACTGACCCAAGGTGGAAAAATAAGAAGAGGAAAGCTATCCCTATGGAGGAATTAAGAGCAATCCAGGTGGACCCCAACAGAGCAGACTTAGAATTTTTCATAGGTTCTGAGTTGCCAGAGCCGTAAAGGAGCAAAATGGATGAATTCCTGAAGTCTAACCAGGACATGTTTGCCTGGTCCCGTGAAGATTTGACGGGAATCTTGTTGGAATATGACTGTCACCGTCTAAACATTGACCTAACAAGGAAACCTGTTCGCCAAAAGAGAAGAAAGTATGGACAAGACAAGTACGAGGCGTTGACCATGGAGGTGAAGAAGTTGCTCGATAATAAGCTGATCAAAGAAGCACTCTGCCCGCAGTGGGTGGCCAATCCAGTCTTAGTGAAAAAGTCAAACGGAGCATGGAGATTGTGCATCGATTTCACAGATCTCAACGCAGCATGCCCGAAGGATAACATCCCACTGCCCCACATTGATCAGCTAGTTGATAAAACTGACGGTCATTAAATAATGACATTTATGGATGCTTTTGCAGGTTATCACCAGATAGCGATGCACCCGGACGACCAGGAAGACACGACATTCTACACTAATAAGAACTTGTTCTTCTGGGAGAGGATGCCGTTCGGACTAATTAACGCCGGAGCTACCTACCAAAGATTGGTGAGTAAGATATTCGACCAGCACATCAGACACACTATGTAGGTGTACGTGGATGATATAGTGGTCAACAGCTTGCGGAAGAAAGATCACCTAGATCACCTCAAGCAGGCCTTCGACATACTACGCCACTACAACATGAAACTGAACCCAAAGAAGAGTAGCTTCAGCGTACATTCAGGGAAGTTCCTGGGACACTTGGTGAGCCAAAGAGGGATCAAAGTCAACCCATCCCAGGTGAAGTGCATCATGGAGATGAAGCCGCCCGATTCGGTGAAGAAGGTTCAAAGGCCCGATCTTCAGATCTGGTTATTGGAATCGCCCCTTCTTCAAAGCAATTAAGGTTAAACACCCAAACGATTTCCGATGGATGAACGAGTGTCAAAGAGCCTTTGAGAACATCAAAGAGTACCTGGCCAACACACAAATCCTATTGAAGCCAGAGCCTGGAGAGAAGTTATACTTGTACCTGGCAGAGTCGGAGGTAGCTATCAGCTCGGTGCTAGTCCGAGCCAAAGGAAAAACACATTTACCAGTGTACTATGTAAGCCAGGCCTTGCATGTAGCTGAATTGCGATACACACCTACAGAGAAGCTGGCTTACGCACTAGTGATGAGTGTTCGAAAGCTGCGACCGTATTTCTTTGACCACCAGGTGGAAGTGTTGACGACATTTCTGTTGAGGCAAATACTGCACCGACCGGACACTACAGGACACTTGTTGAAATGGTCACTAGAGGTCAGCCAATACGGTATAACCTATGCATTCCAAACTACGATCAAGGGACAAGCGCTCGCTGATTTCATCATCGAGCTAATTTCCCACAAGATCCGATGAGGGGGCGTATAGCTCCGTGGCACCACTACGTAGACGGATCATCAACTAGCACATCAACAGGAGATTGTGTGGTACGAATAAGCCCAGATAGACAAGTCTTCAACTTAGCAATCCGGTTTGACTTCAGAGCCACAAACAACGAAACGGAATACAAAGCACTAATAGCTGGACTTAGGCAATCATTAGCTGTGGGGGCAACCAATCATCAGATTTTTAGAGATTCCCAGCTAATAATATCCCAAGTCCGGGAGGAATATGAAGTCAAGGACCAGTAGATGGCGTTGTACCAGAAAATAGTGCCACACCTAATCTCGATGTTCAAGCAAGTGTATATCGAGCAGATCCTGAGACTGGAAAATACACAAGCAGATGCACTAGCCTCGCTAGCTACGAGTAACGGAGAAGCAGAAGGGACGGAGGTCATCATCACCAAGCTTAAAGATCCCTCGATGTTCGATTATAAAATAAATCAAACTTCGAGTGGGTGGCAGGAAGAAGGCGGTGATTGGCGCACTCTGATCAAAAGTTACTTGAAAGACGGGTCACTCCCAGAAGATGCATTGGAAGCCAGTCGGCTAGTGAAGCAAGCAGTCAGATATACACTGGTGGATGGCCAACTCTACAAGCGTGGATTCTCTTTACCCTTACTCAAATGCTTATCTGAAAAGCAAGGGTTAGAGGTGTTAGAGGAAATCCACCAAAGAATCTGTGGGAGTCACGCTGGGGGGAAAGCTTTGGCGTACAAGACGATCAGACAAGGGTACTATTGGCCCACTCTGTGTAGAGATGACATTAGCTTTGCCCGGAGGTGCCAGAAGTGTCAGCTATTCGCACCAAACATTCACACTCCTGCGAGCCAACTCAAATCGTTCTTCAGCCCATGGTGTTTTGCAAAATGGGGTATCGACTTGATCGGCCTATTGCCACCTGGTTGAGGTGGTGTGAAGTTTGCCATAGTAGCGGTGGACTATTACACAAAATGGGCTGAAGCCGAGGCACTCACAACAGTAACGCATGACAGAATGATCAGCTTTATATAGAAGAACTTAATCTGTCAATTCAGACTCCCGCAGTCAATAGTGACAGATAATGGCAGACAGTTCCACGGTCAGAAGTTGAGAGAATTCTGTAATTCATGGAATATCAAGAAACACTACTCAACACTATACCATCCACAATCGAATGGACAAGTCAAAGCGCTGAACAAGATTCTGAAACATGTGCTAAAAAACCATCTTGAAGATAAAAAAGGTAGTTGGGCAGATGAGCTTCCGGAGGTCCTATGGTCCTACAGAACTACATATCGAGCCAATACCGATGAAACACAGTTTGCCTTAGCCTTCGGAACAGAAGCAGTAACACTGGTCGAAATCCAGAACCAAACTTGGAGGGTAGTGGGCTACGACGAAGAAGAAAATGATGAAGCCCTGGCCGTGGAGAAGGATTTGCTCGAAGAGACCAGAGCCTCGTCGGAGCTGAAAAAATGCTACCTACAAGCAAAGGGCGAAAAAGTACTACAACTCCCAAGTACGAAATAGAAGTTTTAAGGTTGGGGATTTGGTATTGAGAAAGAAGCTGACAACTCCACCCGGTGTATTTGGACCCAACTGAGAAGGACCATTCCGGGTTACCGCAGCCTGGGCTAACGGGACATATGATCTCGAAGATATAGACGGGAAAGCTTCATCATATACTTGGAGCGCAGCACATCTAAAGAAGTATTATCAGTAGCAACAGGAAGTGTTAGAGAATGAAAAGAAGCTGCTATATTTTCTTGAGGAGCCTTTCCAAAACCATGTGTGTGCCACCAAGTCAGTCTCCTAGGATTGAAACGATGGACTCATTGTACAAATGTTTGTCAGACACTGAAGATGGAGTGAAGAAACTGATGACCAGTATGTACATAAGTTCAAGGAGTTAGAAGAAAACGAAGTATATCCCGCTGTTGGCAGTAGGGAAGGTGAACCACAACTTGTAATTAGATTAGTCAGAGCTTCGCATCAGGATTGTTGATGACGACCTATGTAAATATCATTGCTCAATAAAGATGGAGTTTTTTTGAAAAATTATCTGATCAAGCTCAAAACACGCAAGGACTTAGGTCCCAAAACCGTTATTATCAAAACCTCGAGGTAAAGGTCAAAGTGCCCAGGGTTCGCGAAGTATCCTTCTTAAAGGATCACTAAATACCCACTGCCCAAAGTTAGAAAAATTCACGAAAGATAGCTTAAAACGTCTAAGGCAAGGTTTTTAAAACCCGATCGCCCAAGTGAATAACAAAAGTACAACTCGCTGCCCTAAGGGGCCTAAGAAGAGCAATTTGCTGCCCTAAGTGGCGTAAGACGAACAAATAAGTACCAAATAAATAAAAAGTATGATTCGTAGTCCTAAGCAACGTAAAATGAACAATTCGCTTCCCAAAATGTTATAAGACGAACTATTGCGTACCAAAGTATGAATACGAGCTAATAAAAGATAATAACACGGGAAAAACTAAATTGGAAGCCAAGTAGAACAGAAAATCATATTTCATTCAAAAAAAGCACTTTAAAATTTTCTAATTGCAGGAAGTGGTGCTGGTTACAAAGGCCAACCAGCTAGCCATCTTAAAAAAAAATAAAAAAGCTCCTTCTAAGCGAGCTATGTAAGCCTGATGAACTACTCCTACCAAAACAAAAGACAAAAACAAAATTAAAAGCCTCAAGTTTGAGGAGCAGTGGGGTCTTCAGTTGATGGAGCAGCAGAGGCATCGATGGGGGCGACCTCGCCAGCAACCTCGCCAGCGACCTCCTGTCCAGTGGGAGGAGAGAGGGTAGGCAATACAGTAATGTTTCCCAACCCACTGGTGTCCAGAGCGCTGGTATCGATCATGATTCCCCCCATCACATCCTGCATCTACTCATCAGTTGAAGGAGTTTGTTGCTCTTCCTCAGCACCAATAGCAGGGACCTCGAGGGTTTGTATGATCTTAAAATGCTCGGGGATGAAGTCCAGCTCAACCCCCAATTGAGCGAGGTCGCCAATGTCTAGCTTCATTCCAGCGGGGATCTTTGCACTCGCCATGCAATCTTTGAAGTCCCCAATCACTGCATCTCATTCATCGTTCTTGTGGGATCTGGCCCAGTGACTGGATCGGAGGGCTTCGGCATAGCATTGGATGAAGACCCTATCGGAAGCCTCCGCCTTCAAAGTCTCCAGAGCTTACGGAGAAGTTGATTGATTCCAGAGTCTGGCGATCTCGTTGGCCTTGGCAGCGACCTCCTCCATCAGCGGGAACATTCGGCCTGAGCTCCCCTGCTCAACTCCCTCTCCAACTCGAGCTCCCTCTAGGACATGGCGAGCTCCCCATCCTTGGCGGCGAGCTTCTCGGCAAACTCTGCCTCCTTAGCTCTGAGAGCTGCTTCAGAATTCTTCTGTATATGAGCGAACTTACGCTGAAGCTCCCTGAGCTGGTTAAGAGCACTTTGCTCAGCCGCCAAAGATGTGTCAACTTTCTCCTCAGCGATCTCCGTTGCCCTCTTCGCATCATTGAAATTCTCCACCAACTTCAAAAATGAGGTGTTCTTCTCCAGGCGGATCTTTTCCATTTCCAACACCTGGTCCACCACCCTTTAGCTGGCGAGTAAGAGCCCGCTCGCATAATGCATCGCTAGTCGGGCATTATCGACCGGCGATTGCTTCTCCACGGTAGCCAGTTGGGTGTTAGTCCAGTGCCATGGAACCTCCCTCACAGCTTGAATGGCAAGTCCCTCAGGGAGATTATGTAGTGATGAGAGAGAAAGGGAGCGGTCGTAGGAGTGGAGGACCTCGCTCCTATTTGGGTGAGCAATGGGGGCATACCTGCAAGGGTCAAAACACATAGAAAATTTTCAAAAAAGAACATTACTACAGAGAAATGTAACTTAAGCAAGTCACTTACCTAACCCTAGCGGGGTCCCCACCTAAGACGGTATCGTCCACCACTTGGACACCAAAAGGCGATTGATGAGCAGTTGATAGAGTGGTTTGAGTAGTCGGTGGTGGAGCAGTGGAGTGCACAGAGCCACCTTGACCCGAGCCAGATCCACCTCACCCGCCACGATCAGAGTCTTCATCTCGTAGAGTGAAGTGGGTCCTTTTCTGGGCCTGGGCGTCCTCCTCGCCTACTCGTGACCCGTATCTACAGCGGAGAGTCTTTTGGTCTGTTGAGAGTGGGGTTGAGAAGTTCGCTCAGGTGTAGTAGCAGCTCTCCCACCGCCCTTGCCGGTCTTGAGGACTTGCATCTTCGCTAGAGCCTTTGGAGGCGCTTTTTGTTGCGTACCAGAGCCCCTAGCACCTTCCTTCGAGGCGAGCTGAGCGAGCTCTGCCTTCTTGTTAGCCGCTAAAGCCATCGCGGAAGGTAACCCTTGCTTGTTGGGGCATGAGTGGACTCATCTTCAACTTCTGAACGAGTATATCAAATGCTTCCGGGACCTCGATTGGGGGGATCACAACTGTTACACCTTGGTCTGCACAGATGAAAAAAGTTAGAACGAGATCAAAAAGTGAACTTGGCAAACTATATAAACCAGGCGAGCAACTATGAGTTAACTACCTAGGAGCTCTGGAGCTTGAGCAGTAAGATGATGAGGAGATGTGAGGACGAGGGTAGTTTGCCTACAGTGGAGCTTGCACAGGTGCTCGATGTCCCTGTCCATACAGTCCTCAAGCAGCACACCATACGCACAAACTCAAATGCCTTGGCAACGTTGGAATGCGTGTGTCCGGGCTTGTGAAGTTTCGGAGCTGCAAGAAGAAAAGAAATTAGAATTGATACGTTCTCTCCGAATTTATCCGCCTACTACAAGCCTCTCCGTATTTTTCATTGATTAGGGTCATAATTGCATGTTTTAGCACTCATTTCTATATGCTTTTGGTGATATTATGTTAATATTTGACCCTATTATGTGATACTTTGTATATTTAACCCTTTTTTGCTAGGAAGTTGTAATTGTAGGTGAAAACAAGCAAAATGAGGAAGAAACGAGCAAGATCGAAAAAAGTCCAAATTCTAAAGTTGAGAAAAATGGAGAAATTACTAACCTATGTTGAAGAGCTTGAAGAGAAGGTCGCAACGAAAGAACAATCGAGTCGATCGGAGTTCTAGAGCTCAAGATATGACAAAAATAAGGAAGTCACGTATCGACCGAGACTAAGGCCTCGGGCGACACGGACTCCTTCCTCGGAACACAGGCCTCGCGCGACCAACATTTCTGGAACGACCGACGTTTGTCGAGTGAGCATGTCGACCAAGCCTGGTCGACAGTTGCTCAGCTCTTGGACGACAAAAGGGCTTTCTGTCGACCAAGCTGTCGCCCGAGTGGTCGACAACTGCATAGTTCTTGGGCGACAGCAGCACAGTTTTCTCGGATTTTCAGAGCTATTTTCATATTTTCATGCATTTTAATGAAGGGCATCTTAGTCAATGATCCAAGGGCACTATATATACTTCCATCTCAGATTTTCTAAAGGGACTTTTATCATTTTCTTAGATTCATATTCTCTCACTAGATTAGGAGAAGTTAGAGGTAGTTTCCAAGTGGTGTTCTTAGATTTCCATTTACGATTTCGACGATTACTTGTGATCTACCGTTTGGATCAATGATCAGTTTTCTCCTGCATTCCTAGCATAGCTCAAGCTAGATTTCTACCTATTGATTTGCAATTTCTACTGTCGGATCATTTTCTAGCTTTTTGAGGTAATCTAGTATCTTTTCAATTCCAATTATAATAGGTAAATTCTTGAATACTTTGTATAATTCCTGCATAATGATTATTGATATTGCTTCTATTTCTTTTATGTTTACTAAATTAGCCATGGGCTAATCCCTTTGTGTGTTGGTGTATGACTCCTATGGAGTAGTATGGTGATTATGTTGATCTTTTGATTGCTATAAATTGTTGTATGATCAATTCTCTAAATTGATGGATTGTATGAATGCCTTGCATGTGTAGTTGATCATAAGGGTCATTAGGAGATAGTCTCAATGAAAATTGGCCTATTTTCCTAAATCTTCTTGTACTAGGCCAAATGCATGCAAAGTGTTTGATTAAATTTCTATGATAGTGAGAGCTATACTTAGTGAATAGGAGGAACAATTAGAGGATTTAATGTGTTATTAGGGAGACCTCTTGCATGTTAGAGTGGCTTACCAATTGATTGTACACAATTCCATGGCATGAGAAAGTGATACCTCACCATATGAAACATAGGATAGTACACTAGCACATAACTCTCACACTCGCTCACTTTGTGAATCAAGGTGATAGGTAGTTTACAAGTTTGACACACTAGTAGACATAGATACCAAATTCCCTTTATTTGCTTTGTGTTTTTTAATCAAGAACAATAGTCTTACCTTACAAATCCCCGTCTCCTTTGGGTTCGATATTAAATAAACTTGGTTAAGCTTGCCATTGCAATAACAATCGTGTACACTTGCACGTAGACACCCTTTGGCTAAACAAGTTTTTGGAGCCGTTGCTGGGGAAGATGGCTTGATTGTTTGGTTGCTTGATAGTTGTTCTTGTTTTCGATTTTATCTTACTATATTTAGTGTGAGAAGTTTTGATACTTGTTAATTCTTGCAGGATTTTGTGAACTTGAGATGGATCGATATCATCACTCCACTTACAATCCATCAAACACGCAACCTTCTACATCATACACCTACCACCCTTACACCTATTCCAATGAAGGATCATACCAACACAATAATACATTCCAAAACTCTATGCCTACCACATCTTCTCACCAAGGAAATTCCACGTACCTCCATGAAACACTACATCTTATACTCAAGGAACTTGACAACATAAGAAGAGAAGGATGAAGGAGCTTAGAGGATACAAACTTAAAGTTTGATGCAATTTGTCGAGACCAAAGAGCAAGGCTAAGGAGTTTAGAAGTACAAGTCGAGGAAGTATCAAGAAGATGTGGATAAAGGGCCCAAGAATGTAAATCTTTCTTGATCAAAGCTCAATTGAGAGAAGAATGTGGTGCGATTGAGTTAAGAAGTGGAAGAAGATATAATCGACCAAGTGTTCCTAGTTGTGATAAGGATAGAGAAAAGGGGATAGAAGAGGAGAGAATTGATGATATAGATATGGGAGTTGGTTTGGAATATCATATTCCATTAAGCAAGGAAGATGGGAAGGAAGAGGAAAGTAAGGTGGAAGAAGGAGAGCAGGGAAAAATTGAAAAGGAGGAAAGCTATGTCCCTAAGTGGAAAAGAGTTCAAGAAGAGAGAGAAAAGAAGAATAAAGTGGAAGTTGATGAATGGGGGGTGCCAAAGACGGTAGTACCCATTCCATACCCTCAAAGGTTTGCCAAGAAAAAACTCGATGACAAATTCAATAAATTCCTAGAAGTTTTCAAGAAGCTTTATATAAACATTCCTTTTTATGAGGCCTTGGAACAAATGCCAAGTTATGCAAAGTTTATGAAAGATCTCTTGGCCAAAAGGAGAAGAGTGGAAGGGACGGAAACGATGAAATTGACTAAGGAGAGTAGTGATGCTTTAACAAGGAAGCTCCCTCAAAAAGAAAAGGATACGGGATGTTTCACAATTGAGTGTGACATGGGCAATGGAGTAGTTCGAAAGGCTCTATGTGATTTAGGAGCAAGCATCAATTTAATTCCACTCTCGATCATCAAAAGCTTAGACCAAGGCCCCTTGAAAGGAACATCCACAACACTCCAATTGGCGGATGGGTCAACTACCATTCCTAATGGTTTCGTAGAGGATGTACTTGTGAGGATTAAAGATTTTACTTTTCCGGCGGACTTTTATGTCCTTGATATGGAGGAAGATTATTTTAAGAAGTGTGGAGATAAGCAATATAATCACCAAATCTACTTGGGAGATAATGAGAACTCTTTTAAAGTCTTCGGTTATGTTTGGAATATTGAGTACTACGTGGGTAGATATTATGACAAGAGGGTTCCCAGAGAATGTTATTTCGGTGATGATGTAGAGACTTTATTTGACAGAATAGGATGGAAAGGCCTCCTCACCATACCTACTATGAGATCAATGACGATTTATGCATCGAGTTCTTGAGCACATTAGACATAAGGGAGATTGATGGGGTGCCGACCAGATTTAAATTCCGGAACGACACTGTGGAGTATTCTCTAACAACTGAACAAATCAATCAAATGTTTGGTTGCGTTGGGAAGGTGAGAATGCAGGATTTCTACTCTTGGGAGAGGTTCACTCGTGCTCAAGAGACATGGGATTTGATAAGTAAGAATGGAGGTAAATATGTTGCTCAAAGTTCAAGGTCCTCCAACATTGCTAACTCTATTTTAGCATATGTGCACAAGATCTTAGCAAACACGACTTTTGCAAGATTGGAAGGGTGCCGAGTTAGGAGTGATGAATTGTTTATTTTTCATTCAATGTTAACATCCAAGAAGGCAGATTTTGGTGCTTATCTCCTCAAAAATGTTAGCCAGCAAATCACAAGGACCCATTGCTCTTATGCCGGTATAATGACTCATATTGTTCAAAAGTTGAATCCAACAAGAAGAAAAGTGATTTGTGAAGGTGAGGCTCTTGATTTGGAACATATGGTTAGGTCAAAAATATATAAGAGGAGAGGGAACACCATATGCTGCATAAGTACCAATTCAAGTGATCTCTTTCCTTTACTTGACTATGATCTGTTGACGATAACGAAGGAGGAAAACTTGAAGCTTAACTCTCCGCTGCATCTTAGACTGAAAGAGGAATTTAATAGGAGGTCATCTAAAAGAACTAGGGGTGAATCGAGCTCTCATCCTCAAGGGGAAGCACAAGAAGAAGGACATGATCCAATGCAAGAGGATTATTATAATCAAGGTGGTGGACATGTGTTTGAAGGATTGACTTATGATGAGTGGGGCCACGAGGTACGATCATTGATGATGGATGTGGACGATCTTAGGAACGACTTTTCCTTCCTTCGATCGGATATGACAAGAATAACTGATAGTTATCTCCTCCTCAACACTACCGTGGATTCCATCAATGAGAATGTTAACACTATGTCCAACAACATGGAAGAAATCTTGGAAGCCCCGCGAGCTATGATGCAGTGGCACATTGGAGAGGGCCACTTTCCTTATCTGCATTACCCTCTTTCGTGAAGTGATGATTTCGATCTAACTTCATAAGGATGGGTAAGTCATTCTTAACCCTATCTTTATCCCTCGCTTCTATTCCAAACTTTTAGTTTTTAATTTGGTTTGTAATGATATTGCGTGAAGATTGTGCTATTTACTTAGGTAGTTGTCTTTGGATGGATTATGCTTGTGATGGATGTTGATCGATGGATTTTATTGCTTATTTGATGATGTTTTGTTTTGCTTATGTGATGATGATTATGGATCTTATTTGAGATTGGTTATATGTTGTGAGCCTTATTGTGCATTGCATGATTCTTGCCTCCACTCCTTTGCCAAACTTTTTAGACCCTTGGTCCAAAAAAGTTTGGGGGGTGTGATCGTTTCGTCATTCTCATGACAATGCTATTTTTAGATTGATTTTTGGGAGTATTGTTTTTTTTCTATGTTTTGATGCCTATTGTAGTGATGAGCCTTTGTTTTGCTTGTTTATTTTTGGCCTTATGTTGCTAATTTAGAGTAGTGTGGCATGATATATGCTTATGGTTGTGTGGATGATGTACATAGTGCATAGTTAAGTGTAGTGTGTATATTACTTAATTCATTTTTGTCTATAGTGTAGTTGATTCTTTGATGCTTGATACATGATTGATCTGTACATGTTTCATATGATATGAGTCATGATCACCTTGACCCGTGAGGTTTGAGCCTATTTTGCCCGTTTCAATTTTAAACGGATGACATTTCTTTGATGTGAGATCCACATGGTGCATTTCCACTCTAGAACTTGATTTGTGTCTTGTTTGAGATCACATTTTGTAATGAGTTGTCAAAAATGATTTGAGGCCATCTTTGATTTTATATGAGTCACTTAGCCAAATTATCCATACCATGACATTGATTCCATAGTTAGCCATTTTGTGCCTTTGGCCTTTTCTTTGGCAACCTATGATTGTAGCATGATTATCCTTCATTTTGAGCCTTATTTTCCCTATTACTAGTGGATATTTTATGAGGATATGAAGGTTACATGTTTTGAAAGCAAGCTTGGTGGATGAGATGGTGAAGAAAAGTGAAAGAAACAAAAGATGAAGATGTTAAAAAAAGTGGAAGTTGTGTTGAATGAAAAGATGTGAAGAAGAGCTTATGTTCCTAATGTGTTAGTGATGTGATGCAAAATTGCAAAAGAAAGGAAGTGGAAAAATATTTGAAAGGAAAAAGTGTGAAGAAAAGTGTTAAGTGGTTGAAATGGTGTTGCAACTTGATCACTTGCAACCTATCTTTGTAAGAGTAGAGTCTTGACCTCTTGCTCCACTAGTATGATAGTCACTGCTATCCAAAAATACCCCACCCTTACCAAAGAGCCAACACTACAACCAAATAAAAAGTCCTCTTTGATTTGATGATTAGTTACTTGTCAAGTGGTAGAGAATTTGAGACTTTTATCAAGCTTATGGTAGTGGATGTACTATATGTGATGTTGAGTGAACCTCATACACTTGAGAGCTTGAGTGATACACTATCTAGTGAGGATTTTGACTCATTGATTTGATCTTGTGTGCATTTATGTTATGTAAATGGTTGATGAGAAAATACTACATTGATAGATTGCATGATATTAGGTAATGTATATATGGCATTTGACTTGTGCTAGATGCTTCGTCGACACAATTATTCCCCTATCTTATCGCTTCGTTGCTCGAGGCCGAGCAACAATCTAGTTTGGGGGTGTGATTAGGGTCATAATTGCATGTTTTAGCACTCATTTCTATATGCTTTTAGTGATATTATGTTCATATTTGACTCTATTGTGCGATACTTTGTATATTTAACCCTTTTTTGCTAGGAAGTTGTAATTGTAGGTGAAAACAAGCAAAATGAGGAAGAAACGAGCAAGATCGAAAAAAGTCCAAATTCTGAAGTTGAGCAAAATGGAGAAATTTCTATCCTATGTTGAAGAGCTTGAAGAGAGGGTCGCAACGAAAGAACAATCGAGTCAATCGGAGTTCTAGAGCTCAAGATATAACAAAAACAAGGAAGTCACTCATCGTTCGAGACTAAGGCCTCGGGCGACACAGACTCCTTCCTAGGAAGACAGGCCTTGCGCTACCAACATCTCTGGAACGACAGGCATATGTCGAGTGAGCATGTCGACCAAGCCTGGTCGACAGTTGCTCAGCTCTTGGACGACAAGAGGGCTTTCTGTTGACCAAGCTGTCGCTCGAGTGGTGCACAGTTCTTAGGCGACAGCAGCTCAGTTTTCTCGGATTTTTAGAGCTATTTTCGTATTTTCGTGCGTTTTAATGAAGGTCATCTTAGTCAATGATTCAAGGGCACTATATATACTTCCATCTCAGATTTTCTAAAGGGACTTTTATCATTTTCTTAGATTCATATTCTCTCACTAGATTAGGAGAAGTTAGAGGTAGTTTCCAAGTGGTGTTCTTAGATTTCCATTTATGATTTCGACGATTACTTGTGATCTACCGTTTGGATCGACGATCAGTTTTCTCCTGCATTCTTAGCATAGCTCAAGCTACATTTCTACCGATTGATTTTCAATTTCTACTGTCGGATCATTTTCTAGCTTTTAGAGGTAATCTAGTATCTTTTCAATTCCAATTGTAATAGGTAAATTCTTGAATACTTTGTATAATTCCTGCATAATGATGATTGCTATTGCTTCTATTTCTTTTATTTTTACTAAATTAGCCATGGACTAATCCCTTTGTGTGTTGGTGTATGACTCCTATGGAGTAGTATGGTGCTTATGTTGATCTTTTGATTGCTATGAATTGTTGTATGATCAATTCTCTAAATTGATGGATTGTATGAATGCCTTGCATGTGTAGTTGATCATAAGGGCCATTAGGAGATAGTCTCAATGAGAATTGGCCTATTTTCCTAAATCTTCTTGTACTAGGCCAAATGCATGCAAAGTGTTTGATTAAATTCGTAAGACAGTGAGAGCTATACTTAGTGAATAGGAGGAACAATTAGAGGCTTTAATGTGTTATTAGGGAGACCTCTTGCATGTTAGAGTGGCTTACCAATTGATTGTACACAATTCCATAGCATGAGAAAGTGATACCTCACCATATGAAACATAGGATAGTACACTAGCACATAACTCTAACACTCGCTCACTTTGTGAATCAAGGTGATAGGTAGTTTACAAGTTTGACTCACTAGTAGACATAGATACCAAATTCCCTTTATTTGCTTTGTGTTTTCGTAGACACCCTTTGGCTAAACACTCATGAGAGTTGATACGGCCTCCGTGCTTGGAATAGTTCGTCGAGGCCCGCCAGTCCCCCCGATGAAAAAGAACTGCTCCTTCCAATACTTGATTTTATTTGGAAGGCTCTCAATGAACTTCTCACTGGGACGGGCTTTCATGTAATAATACCCCTTCCCCACAGTGGACTGTTTTGTGGGCTTGATTGATTTCCGCCGAAGTCAGGCAATTTTTATATCCTTCGAGGCCGATGACCATCAACATGGCCAACAAACTACTCCAAGCATTCGGAGTCAGTTTTGTGATGGCGAGATTCGTGTCCATCAAAAATTGGCCAATGATCAAGTACAAAGGCAGTGTAAGCCCAGCGTCCAGAGTGTGAACATTGATAGCGGTGAGACCCGGTGGAGGCAAGTCAGCTCGGTAATTTGGACCCGGAGCATAAATGTGGTACTTCTCACGGAGGTGGGGGAGTACAAACTCCGAGATAATACTCTTGATGGAGTTTGCCTTGTAATCTGATTCGTCGACTGCCTCCCTGATAGTTCGCCAGGGTGTACGGAAGCTCGCTTGGTACCTTTCCATGTACTCCGCCCAATCAATTTCATGCTCAATAGTAGTGGGGATGCTATGCTCAGTGTTTGCCAAAATTGTGTCTCACGCAAGTGTACGTGGTCATAGTAGACGTGGCAAGGTAACCAAGTTAAAATATCGAACACAGGGAAACGATGTGATATCAAGCAAGCATTGAATGTTCACAATGGCTAATAGCTAGGAAAACAAAGAAAAGATCTTGGTTTCGATCTACTAAATCAACAAGAAATTGTAAATCCTAACTATCACCTCTTAAAGATGAGCAAGTGTCTAATGTGTGTGCATGGAAATACTCCTACTATGGTTCACCTAGTGTCCTATCCATCCTAGCATGCAAAAGGTCTCTTGGTGTCCTAATCAAGCCATGACTCTAACTAGTGTCTAGATCTCTCTAACAACACAAGCTAAAGGTCTCTTGGGTGTCTAGATTTCTCTACAACACCCAATACTCTAATTAAGAGGTCTAGGCTTAAATGCAATTCTCATTGGTCATAAAAGTCATTAATCAAACACTTGGTGTGCATAAAATTAACATAAGAGATTCTAGGAATAAGCTGAATTCTCATGTCCTTCTAATCCATATAGGCTCAAATTATCCAATTATACATGCCAAGCATTAATACAAATCATTAATAAGAGAAGTAATCCATCAAGATCACTAATTCATGCATAGGATTAATAAGGGACTAAATTCACCATAGTATTCATAAAACCATGCAACAAGGAGATTAGCCCATGGCTAATTGATGGAACAAAACAACAATTAAGCTATAGACAAATATGATTAACACTAATATGAAAGGAAATACAAGAATTCTTACCAATTGTTGGAGAATTGAAATACAATCATCAAAACTTGAAAAGTTATCTTCTAATCTGGATTGGGGAATACAAAATCAAACCATAGAAATATATATAATGATGAGACTAAGCTAATAGAATAAACGGATCAAAGATCCAACGGGTAGATCAAAAGTTATGGAAGAAATAAGTCTAAGAAAATCTAAAAATCCACTAAGTAACTACCTAATTCTCTCTCTAAACTAATCTAAGAAATTGGAATAATGAAGACGAAGATTAAAAATCTAAACCTTGAGGTATTTATAGTCCCCACAATGTATAGTCCAAAGTGCCCTTCATTAAATGTGCGAAAAGATGAAACTGCCCCTGAAATCTTAGAAAACGCACTAGGCGCTCGACCACGTGAAGGTGGACGCTCCAGCAGCAGCTCTTGCGCCTGTACGCGCAAATCGGATATGCTCGATCCAAAAGCTCGGCGCTCGACCACAGTAGGCTGGTCACGCGAGCTCCTTCAGCTGGGCGCACGACCAGGGCAACTCTGTCCCGTCCGATCTTCGACTTCCTCGTTTTCTTCATATCTTGAGTTCGAGAGCTCCGATTGACTCGATTCTTTTTCTGTTGTGATCCTCTCTTTGTGATGTGCAACATGGTATATCATTTGCACCATTTGGATCAACTCAAGAAATCTGAACTTTATCGAACTTGCTCATCTTTTCACCTTTTTGCTTGTTTTCACCTATAAACACAACTTTCTAGCCAACAAGTGGTCAAATGCACAAAGTATTTCATTTTAGGGCCAAATATGAACATATACTCACTAAAACCATATAGAAATTGATGAAAAAGGATGCAATTATGATCTTAATCACTCAGGAAGTTGCGGATTCGGGAAATTGATGGAGCTAAGATACTCAAAAGTAACCTCGCTGGCGGAATGTTCAAAGATAGGCCGGAAACAATGGTGGATTACCAAATAAACAAAGAAGAAGAAAGAGAATAGGAATCTGCAGAAAGAGAGATTAAAGAAGAAGAATTGTTGTACTACCTTGAAGAATCTGATGAAAATCCATTAATGCAAAGGTTTAATCGCTGGAAAGACGCTTAGGATTGCTTGGATTCGCTCTGAAAATTCGAAGGATCAAAAGTGATGAATGAAACAGTTTTCTCCTATTTATAAGGAAGAGGTAGACGAGGTGTAATTTCTAGAAAGCCCAGGGACGTATGTGCAAGAAATTTGAATGTTTGACATGATGGGCGTGGGAAATGAGGCGTGGAAAGGTGTGCTCTATGCCTCAAATTCTTCACCACATCGGCACGTCCACCGCCTTTGGTAGCTCTCCAAGAAGCTCAGCACCACACAAAAGAGAGTTCACCACAACTATAGCTCTCGCCCACAGAGGTAACTCAGCTCGCCCACACATTAGAAATATCATGATGTGGACGAGCTGGGGGGCAAATGTTGATAGGTGAATTACTAATGGAATATTATCGGAATAAATAACCCAAGGCTGAGGAAATCACCAGCATGGTCCAGGGCCACGTCATCAACCTTGACTGGTCAACACCGTAGGAAGAGCTCACCGAAAGCTCACCCAGGTGGATGATGACACATCAACAATTGACCAAATGACCAGTATGGACAGAGAGAGACCTCGCAAGGGAGTTCGCCTAGAGCTCGCCCAATACCAGGAGATAAGGCCCAATCCTACTACCATCATCACATCCCAGTGCAACACGAGGCAAGGGAGCTCCCCAAGAAGCTCGCCCAGTCCGAAGTGAAGCTGATAGCTACGTAGGGAATCAGTAGTGATGTAGTAGGGCAAAGCAATGTAATTTGGGCATAGTAGTCAGAAAACATATGTGTTAAGGACACTTGTCAGCACATTAGTCTAAATAAGCACATTAAGTGCCACCTCACAACATGCAAACCTATAAATAGGTCTATTGTACTCATTTTCTCTCTCTAAGCTCATAATACCAAAAATACTTTCTCTCACTACTCACTCTCTCTTAAAAACTCTCTCCAAACTCATAACTAAAATTATTGTTTGGTGGAATTCCAGTGTTGATACATGTTTAGTCTCTTCAGTGTCTACGTACAAGTGTACACGATCGTTATTGTAATAGCAAGCATAACCAAGTTTATTTTATATCGAACAAAGGGAGAGGGGTGATTGTAAGGTAAGATTATTGTTCCGAATACGAAAACACAAAGCAAGTAAAGGGGATATGGTATCTATGTCTACAAGTGCATCAAACTAGTAAACTACCTATCACCTTGATTCACAAAGTGAGCAAATTGGGTGAGAAGTGTTTTAGTGTACTATCCTATGTTTTATGTGGTGAAGTATCACTTACTCATGCATTGAGGTATTGTACAATCAATAGGCAAGTCACTCTAATATGCAAAGGTCTCCCTAGATGCATATAAGAGCCTCTATTTTGTCTTCCCAATTCTCTAAGGTAATTCTCACTATTTTTGGAATTTTAACAAACAATTAATATGCAATGGCCTAATAACAAGAATGTTTAGGAAAATAGCCCAACTCTCGTATGAGACTAAGTTCTTATGGCACATACAATCAGTTATGCATATAGCTTATTCATACAAACCATCAAAATAGAGAATTGATCATACAACATCTCAAGCATTCATAAGATCAACATAAACACCACACTAATCCATAGGAATCATACACCAACACACAAAGGAATTATCCCATGGCTAATTTAGAAAATAAAAGAGAAATTGAAGTAACTACAATCATCATTATGTAGGATTTATAAAGAGTATACAAGAATTTACCTATTACAAGGAAATTGAAAAGATACAAGATTACCTCTAGAAGCTAAAAGTTGATCCGACAATAGAAATTGAAAATTGAACGGTAGAAATGTAGCTTTCTCTATGCTAAGAATGCTGGAGAAGACGGATTGAAAATCCGTATGGTAGATCGAAAGTAATCGCAGAAATCGTAGATGAAATCTAAGAACACCCAATTGGAAACTACCTCTAACTTCTCCTAATCTAGTGAGAGAATATATGATGTAAGTGAATCTAAGAAAATGATAAAAGTCCCTTTAAAAATATGAGATGGAAGTATATATAGTGCCCTTGGATCATTGACTAAGATGCCCTTCATTAAAACGCGCAAAATTACGAAAATGGCCCTAAAATTTTAGACTTTTTGTACTCCTGTCGCCCAAGAACTGAAGAACTGTCGACCAACTGGTCGACAGCTTACTCGACAAGGGCGCATTTTGTCACGCAAGAGCTGAGCACCTGCCGTCCGATTTGGTCGACTGCCTACTCGCTCGATGCGTGTCTTTCTAGGTAACTTGGTCGCGCGACTCCTGCCTTATGCTGAAGGGGTCCTGTCGACTGAGGCCTTAGTCTCGGTTGATGCGCGACTTCCTCGTTTTTGTCATATCTTGAGCTCTAGAACTCCGATCGACTCAATTCTTCTTTCGTTGTGACCCTCTCTTCAAACTCTTTAACATGGAATATGAATTTCTCCATTTTTTTCAACTCAAAAATTCGAAATTTTCTCGATCTTGCTCATTTCTTCCTCATTTTGCTCGTTTTCACCTACAATCACAACTTTCTTGCAAAAAAGGGTTAAATACACAAAGTATCGCATAATAGGGTCAAATATAAACATAATATCACCAAAAGCATGTAGAAATGAGTGCTAAAAACATGCAATTATGACCCTAATCATACCCCCAAACTAGATTATTGCTCGGCCTCGAGCAACGAAGCGATAAGATAGGGGAATAATTGTATCGATGAAACATCAAGCACAAGATCAATGTCATAGAATCATCACTCAATATCTAGCAAATCTAAAATACAATATCATCCAATTATCTATCAAAATCAAATCAATAAGCACAACATCCAATCAATGAGTCATGATCCTATCAAGATAAGTGTTTTCTCTCAACCCTCGAGTGTTTAGGCTCTCTTATTCATCACACAATGATACAAATACTACCATAAGCTTGCCTCAAGTCTACATTTTCCACTACTTGGAATGACAAATCAATCACACATCAATGAGGACTTTTAAAGGTTGTAGTGTTGGCTCTTTGGTAAGGAAGGAACATTTGGATAAAAGTGACTAAGTATGATTAGTAAAGCATAGAAGGAATCAAGTAATAGTCATTCACATCTTCATGCAATTGTGCACTCTTCATGCTCTTTCAAAATCACACTTCAAATTATCATTCTTCCCTTTTTTGCAAAATTGTGAACATACTCACAACATTTGAGTCAAAATTGACCAAATTTTCATGAAAAGTCAACCTTTTTTTAATTTCTCGCAAGCACTTTCCTTTTGAATCTTCTTTTCAAATCAATCCATGCAAAGAATTTCTTTCCACCTTGGCAACCAATTTCTTCATCATATCACCAATCTTCCTTCCTTCTTTTCACTCTACTAATCGTAAGGACAAGAGAGTTCCAAAAAGGAAGGAAAATGGCTTAAAGTGTGGTTAGCCAAATGAAAGGTCTGTAAGCGGAAAATGGGTAGCAAAGGATATTAATATCAATGGTAGGCTCATAGAGCAAAGTGACTCAATGTAGATCAAAGAAAATGCCTCATATCATATCATGTGAAATCCTCATCTAATGTTGCCTCAAATAAGACCAAAGCCAAGTTCTAGAGTATAATGCACATGTGTGGAACTCACATAAAAAAAAAGTCATCCGTTCAAGATTGAAACGGGCAAATATGGCTCAAAACTCACGGGTAAGGTGATCAAGACTCATATCATATCAATATGCTCATATCAATAAAATATTAAGATTCATGAAATCAAAAGTACCAAAGATAGGACAAGAATCAAGCAATAAATCCACTACACTAATCAAGGCTATCAACTTATCCACACAACAATAAGCATATCTCATGCATTCACTACTCAAAGCAAACAACAAACCATAAGCATCAAAGCATAAGAATACTTCCCAAAAATCAATCTAAACATAGCATTGCCATGAGAACGATGAAACGATCACGCCCCCTCCCCCCCCAAACTTTTTTGGACCAAGGGTCTAAAAAATTTGGCAAATAGTGAAGGCAAGAATCATGCAATGCACAATAAATCTCAAAACTAATAACCATCATCAAATGCGCAAAGTAAAACATCATCAAATAAGCAATAAGATCCATCATCATCATAATCCATCACAAGCACAAATACCAAAAGAAAACTACCTAAGAAGTACTACAATCTTCAAGCAATATCATTACAAACCAAATTAAAAACTAAGAATTCAGAATAGAAGCAAGAGATAGAGTTAAGAATGAGTTACCCATCCTTATGAAGTTAGATTGAAATCATCACTTCACGAAGGTGGATAATGAGGATGAGTGAAATGTCGCTCGTCGATGTGCCACTGCATCATAGCTCGTTGGGCCTCCAAGTTCTCTTCCATATTGGTACTCATGGTTGTCATGTTGGCATTAAGAGTGATATAATTGTCATTCAAGGCGGTCACATCGGCACGGAGAAGTGAGTAGTCCGACTGAAGAGCCGAGACATTGGTCCTAAGAGAAGTGAACTCTTGACCCCAAGCATTGGAACTTCCAGACCCTCTATCATACTCATCTTCTTCCTCAGCTTGCTCTATATCACTATCTCTGTGCACACTGGTCCTTCTTCTTGCACTCTTTGTTACATTCCTCCTCCCTTGATTGAGGAAACGGAAGTTCAATAGATGGCCTATGTGCAAGACAAAGCTTCTTCTTCCGCCGCACAATCATGTGAATGTCCATCAAGTACCCCAAATCAAGGTAGGAAAAATCCTTTCCTTCCTCTCTCAGCTCCTACCCTAAGCATCTTGCTAAGTAAGCAATCATCCACCAAATGCACAATCTCCCTTGAAAATTACGTACGATAAATTCTTGCAAAAATAGGCTCTAAAATTAGCCTTCAAGCCCGTAATCATAGAAAAGAGGACATAGAGTTCCTCATGTTGCATCTCCTCCGTATCATTCCTAGCGAAGACCGTGTTTGCCAAAATCTTTTGTGCGTATATAAGGATGGGATTACCGATTTGAGTACCTTTCGAATGATAGGCTATAAATTCATCATCATCATCTTTCACAAGAGCTCTCCAAAATAATTGATCTTACCCAAATCGTTCCTTTTTGTAGAAGTGGCTAGGCGAAACATCTTCTTCGCAACCGAACATTCGGTTTATTTCTTAGGTAGTAAGTGAATGAGCTCTGTTGTCGATATGGAATTGAATCTCTACAGGAATACCACGATTCTCAGTAATCCGAAATGTGCTTAGAAATTCCATATTAAGATTCTTGTACGAGTTGTCATGGATGTTTTGCAATCCGCTCCATTCTATATTGTTGAACAAGTACTCAACATCCTTTCCAAATTTAAGAGGCTCTGTAATCTCCTTGAGGAAGTATCTCGAACAATTGAATTCCATATTAACAAATCTTGCAAATTGACGTAACAATCTGCATTGATTCCAAATGACATTCCAAACCAAGAGGGTTTGTTACGACAAGTCTTAAAACATTTCTCTTCCAGCTCAACAATTCTACCATCCTTCCAACTTGAACTTACAGCAATACACTTACCTTTACTAGACATGGCCTACAAAAGATTTTAAGCATGAGCAAGATATATGTATAATGAGCTCAACTTTCACATTTCCTAGAAAAGTTCTATACATGAGCAAAGGAAGAACAATACACTCAAGTCATTATCAACATTCATTCACCAAATAGAATAGATTGAACATAATGGGATTAATTCTAGAATCGAGGAAAATTATACCCATTCATAGTCATGTTAATGTCATATACCAATGAAACTCAAAGTAAGCAAAAATCATAGGTGAATCAACATCATTAACTCATCCTAGAATCAATATACTCATACCCATTAACAATTAGCACAACATTTTCATGACATTTCAAATTTAGCATAAAATTTCCTAACAATTCGTCACTATGTCTAACCCCAAAATTTCAATCTTCAATTAAGCTCATAATACTCAAAATTGGCATGCAATTGGGCTCCCAATGGATTACCCATCAATAATATATTATAAATGCATCATCAATTTCATGAAAACTCAAGAAAATCGAAAATCCAAAATTTACATGCTCAAAAACCTTAGATATTCAATTTCAAATTCTTGACAATGTAACCATGGAATTCTTATAAAAAATGAAAGAGATAGGTAGAGGAATGTGAGTAGCACATACCTGTAGAAGGAATTCGAGTGAAGAGGTGTAGGATTTGAGAAGTAAAAATTTTCTTCTTCCTTTTCTTTCTTTCGTGAGTTTAAGAGAGAGAGATGCAAGATTCTTGTGTTTAAGTGTGTGTTTGTGTGTATAAGAGTGTATAAGGATGAGTAAAGAGTGAGTGGGATTACCTTGGAAACTATAGTCAACATTTGACCCACATTGGTCGAAATGCGCATTCTAAACACGACTGTCGACTAAGAACGTTGAGGCTGTCGACCAAGCTGCTCGACAGCTTGGTCGCGCGAGAGCTGTTGCACTTGAGGTCTGTCGCCCAAGCCAGTCGACAGCTTGCTCGCTAGGAGGCTGTCTTTCCAGGGGGCTTGGTCGCGAGAAGGCTGCCGACCGAGGCTCTGGGTGCTGTCGACCGAGGCCTTCAATTTTCTATTTCAAAAATTTCAATTTTTTTACCCTTTTCTCTTGTACTTTTCCTACACAACTTCACTTAACACTCAAAATGTCACAAGAATATCAACAATATGAATCAAATATGGTAGCAAATTGAGGAAATTTAACACGAACACACCCCTCCAAACTTTTTCGGATTGTAAATCCTAATAAAGTTTAGAAAAGTGGTAAATTACAAATTTCTAGCACATAAGATCAATTAATCACAAACTCCCAACTCAAAAACCAAGTATTCATCAAGATTATATCAAAAATTCACTCCTCAAACTCTTCCTAGTCATATAAGCTCAAAATCAACAAGCACTTATCATAAGAAATTGGCCAAAAATACCAAATAGCCTCATGTTTCCATTCCAACACAAAATCAATCAAGTCAAAACTAAAAACAAAAGAAATAAAGGATACGAATGGGTTGCCTCCCATCTAGCGCTTGGATTTAACGTCCCCTAGCCGGACGACTCTTAAAAGCTCAAGTAACATCAAGATCGATGAGAGTTGAGTGACGTATATCACTCAATTTCCTTTTCCAAAAATATGCCTTCTTCACCACTTGTTTCACCCCCTTGTCTTCATTCACTTTTTTTCTCTTTTCAAAAGGCTCATCAACACTACTCTCACTCTTGAGATCAATTTTTCTTGCCTTGTCATTTTCCTTACTCGCCATATCATCTCGTACAACTTTTTTCATCTCTCTTTCAATCTTCTTTGGGGAACTCTTGGAATTACCATGGATCGAAAAAGTGGATTACTCACCATTCATTCCAAGAGAAACCTCTCCTCGCTTAATATTGATTAAAGCATCCGACGTAGCAAGAAAAGGTCTCCCAAAAATGATAACACTCTCAAAATCTTCCTCAATATATAGCAGAACAAAGTCAACGGGATAAACGAACTTACCAACATGAACGACCACATCCTCTATAACTCCTCTTGGTCTTACTTTTGAACCATCGGTCATTTGCAAATTTATTTTTGTTGGCTTCAAGTCTTGTAAAACCCAACTCTTTTGTAATAGATAATGGTATCATGTTCACACTTGCTCCCAAATCACACAAGGCCTTCATTTCCTTGCTCTCTTT
Source organism: Prunella vulgaris (assembly GCA_026898435.1). Lineage (NCBI taxonomy): Eukaryota > Viridiplantae > Streptophyta > Magnoliopsida > Lamiales > Lamiaceae > Prunella > Prunella vulgaris. The sequence continues at coordinate 46,243 of JAPKLY010001150.1, forward strand.
AATATGGCAACTCAATGTGAAACTCCCCAGATCTCTAAGCTTTTGTGGTAAATGATTTAGTATCAACTCACTACACTCAAGAGTAATCTTAACCATTTCTGGTTCATTTGCTTTCTTTTTCTTTGCCAAAGCATCTCTCAAGAACATCGTATAAGTTGGCATTTCTTCAATGGCTTCATGAAAAGGCATCTTTGAATATAACTTCTTGAAAAGTTCAAAGAACTTTTTAAATCGATCATCAAGTTTATCTTTCATTCCTTTTGAAATTTCCACGTTCACATCCTTTTTCACTTTCCCTTTTTCCTCCTTTCTTTCCACACCCCCTATTTTATCTAATCCCTCAATCTTTTCTTTCTTTTCCTTCTCTTTCTTCATCAACCTATTTTCTACCCCCAAGTCTTTCTCATTTCACTTCACCAATTTCACATTCTCACTACAAAATGCTTCCTCCACTATCTCATCATGAAATAATTTCAAAGGATCATTCCCTACCACCTCCTTAGCAATCTCCACACACGAAATTGAATTACAATGCTCATGAGGATTAATTTCAGTTGTAGAAGGGAACTTACCTTTATTCACTTGTGGGCTTAAAGATGAAGCAATTTGCCCCATTTGAAATTCCAAGCTCTTGATTTGATTTCCTTGTGAAACACACAAGTCATCAAACTTCTTGTTCGTCTCACCATTAATCTTTCTAAATTCTACTCTCATATCTTCCATGTTCTTCAAAATCAACGCCAAGGTGTCTTCCACACTCCTCTTACCCTCATTGTTAGGCGGCTTTGACCCCGGATCAATCCCGGGTGGCAATTGGATTGCCACCTTAGGATTGGAGTATGAAAAATTCTCATGCCTTCTATTAGGGTTGTAAGGAGGATTTCCTTGATTCGGATACGGACTCCCTTGTTGTCTAAAAGGTGGAGCAACATATGACCTTTGATTATTTTGAAAAGAATTATTGTATTGAGGACGACCCATATAATTCACTTCTTCTTGAGTAGAGGTAGTAGGAGGAGGAAGACTTTCGACAACACTTACTTGCATAGGAGCTGGAGCTTGGTTTTGGTTTTGGCCTCCATAGACCAAATTTATCACATTTGTCATCTTTTCTTCAAGAAGTGCAACTCGATCATTTGTTCCACTATTAGCTTCTCTTTGGAAAGCATCATTTGCAGCAATGTTCTCGATGATCTCGTTCACTTGACGAACGGTCTTCGTCCAAACCGAGCCTCCGGCACAAGAATTCAAGTAATTCTTATCTCCTTCATGCAATCCAATGGTGAACGTTAATAGTATATCTTCATCCCTAAAACCATGTTGAGGACAAGCCAACAACAAGGTTTGGTACCTCTCCCATGCACTAGATATGGTTTCTCTCGCCCTTTGTTGGAAATTCTTTATCTCTTCCCTCGTCTTTAGCATCTTTGATAGAGGGTAAAATTTCTTAAGAAATTGGGAACTCCACTCTTCCCATGTGGTAGCTTTAGGATTCATAGATCGAATCTATGCTTTAGCTCTCCCGGTCAATGTAAAATTGAAGAAATGAAGTTTCTTCTCACTATCCGACATCCCTTTGTACTTGATAGTGTCACATATCTCCATGAAGTTATTATGGTGAGCATTTGGGTCTTCTCGATCACTCAATCCTTCGAATGGAGACTCCTTTAACAACTTTAAAAGATTCGTATTAAGCTCAAACTTTTCAGCATCAATCGGAGGTCTTTCTATTCCATCATATTGCTCATTAACTCTCGGCTCAAAGTAGTCTCGCAGCAATGGTTCATGGTTTTGAGGTGGGTTTATGATTTGTGGTCTTTGGTGTTGATGTGGTGGTGGATATGGATAGTATGGGTAATTATGTGGTGGTGGTGGGTAGTATGGTTGGTTAATTGGGTAATTGGGATATTGCGGTGGGTAATAAGGTTGATTTGGTGGTGGATAAGGTGGGTATTGGTGTGGTAAAGGTTGTGGTTGGAGTGGAACCTCTCTTTGAGCAAAATTCACTTCTCCTTGATGTACTTGTCCTCTCAATGGTTCTTTTTCTCTTATCTCATCTCGAGCTTCATTTAGATTATTCTCCATGTTGATTTGGTTCAATCGAGCTTCTCTACTTCTTCTTCTTAGGCTATTCTCAAGATCCGATTCAAAGGGTAGAAGATCTCCTCCTAGACTTCTTGTGTGCATACACCTAAAAAAGAATCAAGTATCAAAACTTCTCACACCAAAAAGTATAAAATGGAAAAGAAGAACAAAAATCAAACAACCAAACAAACTCGCCGTCTCCCCGGCAACGGCGCCAAAAACTTGTTTAATCTCTTCAGTGTCTACGTGCAAGTGTACACGATCGTTATTGTAATAGCAAGCTTAACCAAGTTTATTTTATATCGAAAACAGGGAGAGGGGTGATTGTAAGGTAAGATTATTGTTCCGAATTCGAAAACACAAAGAAAGTAAAGGGGATATGGTATCTATGTCTGTGCATCAAACTAGTAAACTACCTATCACCTTGATTCACAAAGTGAGCACATTGGGTGAGAAGTGTTTCAGTGTACTATCCTATGTTTCATGTGGTGAAGTATCACTTACTCATGCATTGAGATATTGTACAATCAATAGGCAAGACACTCTAATATGTAATGGTCTCCCTAGATGCATATAAGAGCCTCTATTTATCTTCCCAATTCTCTAAGGTAATTCTCACTATCTTAGGAATATTAGCAAACACTTAGTATGCAATGGCCTAATAACAAGAATGTTTAGGAAAATAGCCCAACTCTCGTATGAGACTAAGTCCTAATGGCCCATACAATCAATTATGCATGTAAGCATTCATACAAACCATCAAAATAGAGAATTGATCATATAACATCTCAAGCATTCATAAAATCAACATAAACACCACACTAATCCATAGGAATCATACACCAACACACAAAGGAATTAGCCCATGGCTAATTTAGAAAACGAAAGAGAAATTGAAGTAACTACAATCATCAATATGCAGGATTTCTAAAGAGTATACAAGAATTTACCTATTACAAGGAAATTGAAAAGATACAAGATTACCTCTGAAAGCTAAAAGTTGATCCGACTATAGAAATTGAAAATCGAATGGTAGAAATGTAGCTTTCTCTATGCTAAGAATGCTAGAGAAGACGGATTGAAGATCCGTACAGTAGATCGAAAGTAATCGCAGAAATCGTAGATAAAATCTAAGAACACCCAATTGAAAACTACCTCTAACTTCTCCTAATCTAGTGAGACAATATATGATGTAAGTGAATCTAAGAAAATGATAAATGTCCCTTTGAAAATCTGAGATGGAAGTATATATAGTGCCCTTATCATTGACTAAGATGCACTTCATTAAAACGTGTGAAAATACGAAAACAGCCCTGAAATTTCGGACTTTTTGTACTCCTATTGCCCAAGAACTGAAGAACTGTCGACCAGCTGGTCGACAGCTTGCTCGATAAGTGTGCATTTTATCGCGCAAGAGCTGAGCGCCTGCCGTCCGAGCTTGGTCGACAGCCTACTCGCTAGATGAGTGTGTTTCTAGGTAACTTGGTTGCGCGACTCCTGCCTTCTGCTGAAGGGGTCCTGTCGACCGAGGCCTTAGTCTCGGTTGATGCGCGACTTCCTCGTTTTTGTCATATCTTGAGCTCTAGAACTCCGATCGACTCGATTCTTCTTTCTTTGTGACCCTCTCTTCAAGATCTTGAACATGGAATATTAATTTCTCCATTTTTCTCAACTCCAAAATTTGGACTTTTCTCGATCTTGCTTGTTTCTTCCTTATTTTGCTCGTTTTCACCTACAATCACAACTTTCTAGCCAAAATGGGTTAAATACACAAAGTATCGCATAATAGGGTCAAATATGAACATATTATCACCAAAAGCATAAAGAAATGAGTGCTAAAAACATGCAATTATGACCCTAATCAATACAGCCATATAAACACCTAATTAGTTAATTACATCAACACGGGTGATTCCTGAAGGGCAACGGAATCCTGATTCCGATAAATCTCAAATCAGACCTCATGTGCCTAAAGGTCAGGAAAGAGCAAATCCTTCCCATGACAACCCTAGGCCCACTTCACCCAAACTAAAGAGGAACCGAAGGCCGGCCCCCAAGAATAAATCTGAGGTCTCCACAACTCAAGCTGACACCCATACACCGTCGACTTCCAAGGTACCCAGGAAGAAGAGAATGGTGTATGTTGATGTTTCAGGATGACAAATCTATACCTCTGATGCTATCAGGGTAGTAAGACAGGTTTGAATTTCAAAGGGTATGACTGACACCATCGGACCCAATACAAGATGGGTACCTAAAGTCTGATTCTTTTTAGGTCACGGTGGGCTGCAAGAAGAAGCGGGAGGATCCAAAGAAGGGGGACTGGTACTTGGACTCAGGATGTTCGAGGCACATGACCGTTTTCTGTGATCTCCTTCAGGACTATATTGCTCAGGATGGCCCGCAGGTTACCTTGGGTGATAACTCTTAGGGTTTCACCAGAGGGTCTGGTACTCTTGTTATTGGTTCTGTCCATGTGCTTAATGTATCCTATGTTGAGGGACTTAGGCATAACATGCTATCTGTTAGTCAGTTTTGTAACCGTGGATATAGTGTAGAGTTTACATCGAATATATTCCTTGTGAAAGATAAATCTACACTGCAGGTTCTTAAAATAGGTGTAAGGAGAGGCATCGTATATTTTGCTGACTTAAACAGCAGTTCTCCTGAAACTTGTTTACTTGCTAAGTGTTCTGCTGAACTCAGTTGGCTTGGGCATAAACGCCGGAGTCACTTAAACTTCAAGATTATTAACAAGATTCTCAACTTTCTCTTGTAGAAAGTCTTCCAAATGATGTTTTTAGCAAGGTTCACGTGTGCAGAGCATGTCAGGAAGGCAAGCAAACAAAAGGTTCATTCAAAGAAAATAATGCCTTCTCAACTGACAGAGTACATTAGCTCCTACACATGGATCTCTTTGGTCCAATCACTCCTGTCAGCATCAATAGTAGGAAATATGCCCTTGTTGTTATTGATGATTATTACAGGTACACATGCGTTATTTTCTTGCTGAACAACAAGGAGACACAGGTGAAGCTTCCAGAGTTACTCAGGAAACTGAGTACTGAACAGGGTCAGAGTATCATCAAGATCAGATCAGATCGGGGAATGCAGTTTATTAAATCTTATATAACTGATTTTTGTAATGACAATAGCATTGCTCATGAGACTTCTGCAGCTAGGACTCCGCAGTAGAACGAAGTAGCTGAGAGAAGAAATCAGACCCTAAAGGAAGTTGTCAGAACCATGCTGGCCGAGTTAGGACTCCCCAAGAAGTACTGAGCTGAGGCAATCAACACTACATGTTACACTCATAACTGATCTATGTTGAACAAACAACATGGTCAGACACCTTATGAAACATCAAACAAGAGGAAGCCTTGTATCTCTTATTCCCATATCTTTGGGTGTAAGTGTTTCATCCTGAAGTATGGGAAGGACCAGTTGAAGGCCTTGGATAGCAAGTCTGATGAGGGGATATTCTTAGGATATTCCTCATTCAACAAAGCCTTTAGGGTCTACAACAATCAAACTCTTGTTTTGGAGGAAACACCTCATGTTGTGTTTGATGAGTCTGCTCATATGTGTAGAAATCAGGTTCCTAGTCCTGACATTGAGGGGGTCACCAAGAAGGTGACGCTATTGAGCCTGAAGAAGAATACTGAGTATCAAGTTAAGCTTATGCATTGTTTGCCAAAATCGTGTATGATTACCACGCAAGTGTACGTGGTCGTTGTTGTCGTGGCAAGTTAACCAAGTTAAATATCGAACACAGGGAAACGATGTGATATCAAGCAAGCATTGAATGTGTACAAAAGGCTAATAGCTAGGAAAGCAAGAAAACAATCATGGTTTCTATCTACTTCAACAAAGCAAAGTAAATCTAGCTATCACCTCAAGGAAGTGAGCAAAAGTGGTGTGTGTGCATGGAAGTAATCCTACTATGGTTCCTTTAGTGTCCTATCCATCCTAACATGCAAAAGGTCTTTTGGTGTCTTAGTCAAGCCAACTAGTGTCTAAATCTCTCTACAACACAAGGTAAGGGCTCAATTGGATGTCTAGATCACTCTACAACTTCCAATACTCCAATTAAAAGGTCTAGGCTAATATGCAATTCTCATTGATCATACAAGCCAAACATCAAACACTTGGTATGCATAAAGTTCTTATAGCTCAATTCTCATTTCATTGCTAAAATATATAAGCCAAACAATCCAATTAACATCCCAAGCATTCATACAAGTCATTAATAAGAGAACTAATTCAACAAGATCACTAATTCATGCATAGGATTAACAAGAGACTAAATTCACCATAATATTCATACAACCATGCAACAAGGAATTAGCCCATGGCTAATTGGAAAAGGAAATCAACAATTAACATTCTAAACATCATGAATATGAATTAAAACAAGAGAATTAAAGGAAATCTTACCATATGTAGGTGAATAGAAATACAAGCAACAAACCACCAAATGCCAAGTCTTGATCCAAAGCTCAAAATACAAAAATGAACTGCGGGAATAATGCTCTAATCACTACGAGTATCTAGGAACAAACGGTTCTAAAATCCGACAGACGGATCAAAAGTTATGGAAGAAAGAAGATTGAATCTAACTAAGAACCCACTAAGTAACCTCTAATCTCTCTCTCTAAAACTACGTAATGATCTAACTAATGAATAATGATGGAATCCTCCTTAAAAATTTGATCCTTGAGGTATTTATAGTGCCCACAATGTTTAGTCCAAAGTGTCCTTCATTAAACGCGCGAAATACGAAACAACCTTTCAAAATTGTGCAGAAACGAGTTGTGAACGATCCCGTGGAGGTGCCCGAACGAATGCATTCGTGCACAGCATTCGTTCAGTCATGGCTGAATGAACCAGGGACTCTTTCGCATGATCCCATGCTGCTGGTCACACGATCTCGTTCGGTCGATCCTCGACTTCTTATTTTCTTCATATCTTGAGTTCTAGAGCTCCGATTGACTCGATTATTTTTCTGTTGTGACCCTCTCTTCGAACTCTTCAACATGGTATATCATTTGCCTCCATTTGATCAACTCACAATTTCTGGATTTTTACAAACTTGCTCGTCTTTCGCCGATTTTGCTCGTTTTCACTACAAAACACAACTTTCTAGCCAAAAAAGGTTAAATGCACGAAGTATAGCATTTAGGGTCAAATATGAACATAAGCACATCAAAACCATATAGAAATGGATGCAAAAAGATGCAATTATGACCCTAATCACACCCCCAAACTAGATTGTTGCTCGTCCTCGAGCAACGAAGCGATAAGATAGGGGAATAATTGTATCAATGAAGCATCAAGCACAAGTCAAATGCCATGAACATATCCATCAATGTCAAGCAAGTCTAGCATGCAATCTTCTCTAATCAACCATCAACAATGAATCAATAAGCAAGATATCAAATCAATGAGTCAAGATCCTCACAAGATATGTTTAGCTCACCACTCAAGTGTTTGAGGTTCACTAAATCATCACACCACATACACATACTACCATAAGCTTGGCTCAAGTCTACATTCTCCACCTCTTGAAATGACAAATCATTCACACATCAATGAGGACTTTCATAAGGTTGTAGTGTTGGCTCTTTGGTAGTGAAGGAACATATGGATAAAAGTGACTAAGTATGATTAGTAAAGCATAGAAGGAATCAATAGAGATCATTCACCTCTTCATGTCATTTTGCTTCTTCTAAATCACACTTTCAAGAATCAATCTTCCGTTTCTTTGCACTTTTTAGCCATTCACATCAAAAGTCAAACTTGACCATAAATTCACAAAAAATCAACCTTTTTCCTTAACCTTGCTAGCACTTGCCTTTGCACATTTTCACATCAATCCATGCAAACTTGAATTTTTTTCCACTTTAGCCACCAAGTTCTTCATCAAATCACCAATCTTCCTTCCTTCTTTTCACTCTACTAATCATAGGGACAAGAGAGTTCCAAAAAGGAAGGAAAATGACTTAAAATATGGTTAGATAAAGGAAAGGATTATAGGCACAAAATGGTGAGCAATGGATCATAATATAAATGGTAGGCTCATAGGGCTAAGAGGCTCATTATAGATCAAAGAAATGCCTCATATCATATCATGTGAAATGTTCATCTAATGTAGCCTCAAATAAGACCAAAACCAAGTTCTAGAGTAACATGTTTGTGTGTGGAACGCACATCAAAGAAAATATCATCCGTTCAAGATTGAAACGGGAATATATGGCTCAAAACTCACGGGTATAGAGTGATCAAGACTCATATCATATAAAAAAGGCTTATATCATCAAAGTATCAAGCATCATAAAATCCATAGCAAACTAGACAAAACTTGAATCAAGAGATAAATCCACTACATCAAACATATACTATCAACAACATCCACACAATCAAAAGCATATCTCATGCCACACTACTCTCAACTAGCAACAATATGGCAAAAATCAACAAGAAAAACAAGGCATCAACATAAGCATATGGTCACAAGACAAAAGAAAGCACTACAAATCATCAAAAGCATAGCATTGCAATGAGATTTACGAAATGAAAACACCCCCCAAAACTTTTTTGGACTAAGGTTCTAAAAAGTTTGGCAAAGAGTGGAGAAAATATCATGCAATGCTCAAATCAAAGCACAATACAACAAGAATCATCACTTAAGCTCAAAATAGCAATGTATAATCAAGCAAACTAAACCTAGGAATGGAAACACTATTCTACCAAACAATAATCTTATGATTTTATGTTCTTGGGGAGGGAGAGTAGAGAATTTAGAGAGAGAAATATTGCAATGAAGGTTGTATTGATTGTGTGAAATGTCAGAATTGTGTGAATAGTACAAGAGAGGTCTTATTTATAGGTGTGTGAGTGTGAGACGGCACCTTACGAGCCTATTTGGCTTCCGGTGTTGACGAGGGTTCCTTAGCCTCGTCTCGATCTCTCACACTGATTCCCCTATCACACCTCGTCCTACTACTATGCCTTAGACTAGATGGGCCTCATTAAAAACCTCGCCGTAAACCACCCTTGTGGATAAACCGGACGGAGGGAAAAAGAGTGCGCCACCGGGGCTCTACTGACAAGGGGCGAGCTCGCAAGCCTTGACCAGATTCCAGAGTATCGCACAATGATGTACCACAGTCGGGCGAGCTCTAGTTCTTCCACAGACGGGCGAGCTCTAATCCACCTCAGACGGGCGAGCTCTGGACCTTCTCCAGCTCGGATGGGCTCTGGAGACCTGGTAAACCTTGGGGATTATTTCTGAAACCGAAGTATTAGTTTGCCATATCAACATTTGCCCCCCAGCTCGCGCGCATCATGACTTTGTCCAATGTGTGGGCGAGCTGGAGAACTTGAATTCTGGCAAACTATTTCCGGGGGTGCCGAGCTAATAGGCGAGTTGCGCCTCGGAGGTCGCCTCAGCCAACACGATGCGGGATCTCAAGCGTCACGCAAGTCTCTTGGTGTCTCGATTCCCACCCACAATAATGATAACTTTTCAAATTCTTTGCAAAAAGGTCCCTGATCTTTCGGGAATTTTGAGCTCGCGCCCAGCTTCTATAAATAGGCAGAAATGAGGAATTTCCTCACTTCTCAGAGCACATTTCTGGCGAACATTCCTCTGCTTCAGACGCGTCCCCGAGCATCTCCTAAGGTAGAAACCCGAATTTCCCTTCTCTTCCTTCTTGTTTCTCGTTTCCGGACGCCCACATTATGTCGGAGAACTCTTCAAGTCGAACCCCTCCGAATCGCGATTTGGGGAAAGAACAAATGACCGATGACCTTCCAAACCCCCGAGTAGCACATGTGGTCCTCTCTTCGAGCTCTGGGGTGAGCTCTGAAACCTTCCCGGACAGTAGCGAGCTCTTGGGGTCAGTTCGCTCTGACTCCAGCGAGCAAGCTACTAGTTCCGGTGAGGAATCGCCCCTCCGCGAACTCTGGGATTACTCAGAGCGAGCTCACGGAGGAGCTGCGACCCCCATTGAGGAGGAGGCCGCCGAGGTTGGGGCCCGGGAGGAGGTCGCCGAGGTTGGGCCTGGCGAGCTGGCCCGCGAGGTCGACGAGGAGGTTGGCGAGGATATTGGAACGGAGGTCACTTATGAATACCTCCATTTCATCGACTTTCCCTTTCCTAAGCCCCCTGAACATCAAGTCTCTGCCGAGGTCATGAATGAGTTCGACTGGGGCGAATATGTGAGAACTCACGGGGCGAGCTTCCCCCTACCCCGGCGAGCTCCGATTCGGAAAGCCGCTGGCAAGTCTGATCTTAAGGCCAACGGGGTGGAGAGCATCATGAGCGAGTTCACCCTTCCGGATATTCGGAGGCGGTTCCGTATCCCGCTGGACATTTTTATGTATCCTGCTGAGGAGAAAGAGCGAGCCGACCTCCCCCCTGCCGGGCTCACAGCTATGAATTATCACACCTTGAAGGCTGGGCTCACCCTTCCCCTCCACCCTATAATCGGGCAGTTTTTGGCGGACACGGGCCTCGCCATTACCCAACTCACTCCGAATGCATGGAGCAATTTGTTGGCCGCCATGACTGTCTTCGGCCTCGAGGGCTATGAAAACCAGCTGAGCACGGTGAAGATTAACGAGCTCTTCATCGTGATCAGACAAGTGAGGGAGGGGAAGAGATATTATTCTTTCCAAGCTCGCCCGGGGGGTAAATTTTTGGGCGACCTCCCCAACAAAATCCGTGACTGGAAGGGGCAGTTCTTTTTCATCGGGGGGGATTGGCGATCTTCCAACGGCCGCGGGGGGCGCATTCCCACCCCCGAAACCTACGGGGAGGCGAGCTGTAGGTGGCGTACCTTAGTGTGTGTGTGTCGGATTAGATTACTGATCTAATCTATCTTTTTGCAGGTTTGAAGTGCCACAAGTCGAGCCGGGGGAAACCAGAGACTTCGATTGGCTTCGAGTTCGTGCGGACTGTGTGTTGCTTGAGGGAGAAGAAGGATCGCGAGATGGAACACTTGTGCCAACACCACTGCCGCAGGCTCGCCGGCCTCATCACTTCACCACACCACCTCGTTGCTCAAGGTTTTGCACTTCTCCATTTTGAAGTTCTACCAGCTCGCTACCCCGTATAGTGAGGTCGCCTGACCTACTTGATCATTTTGTGCAGGTGCAGGTGCAGGTCCTACTGCCGAGCTTCCGCCCATTGAAGTTCCTGAGGCCTACCATTTCCTAGCTCGGCAGCTCAGGATGGGTAAACCTCACCCGGGGAGAGAAGGCATCCCCTCCGGGGCGGTCCTGGATGCCACGAAAAAGCTCAAGCTCGCCAAGGCAGCTGATAAGGCCGGGGGTTCAGGCTCGCAAAGGACCTCGGCGCCTCCCCAGGTGAAAGAGAAGGTTGCTGCTGCCAAGAGGGGAGCGGGCCGAGGTTTGGATTCTGAACGGGGTGCCCAACCCCCTCCACCTCAGCAGACGAGGCGAGCTCTCCACCGCGGGGTGATTAGCGTTTAAGTATGCATGTATTTAACCTATTTTGTGTATTATTTTGTGTACTATAATGTATTGTTTAGCGTATTTATATATAATTTCACACTTTCTAATTAGTTATAAGTATTTATGTTTTCTGTTTAAATAAGAAGCATATGTATAATTCAACCTAACCATTATGTCTATTGTATATTGTTGAGGTCTTAAGTGGAGTTATATTTATCCAAATTTTATGATATTGAACACCTAAGACAATGTACTAAATACTTAAGACACTTTAGTGATCCAATTTTACATGTTTGGATTGTATTTGTACTCATAAGTGAAGACTCCAATTCTGTCCAATGTTTGGACTCAAAACACATTTTCGTATTTGCACAATATCTGGAGCCTCACTAAACCAATTGAACCAATTCCAGTTGTATTTGATCACTAATTCGTTGCTCTACAACTTGTCTTCAGGGCTCAAGTGTCAAAAGTTTCGGATTCAATGGTCAAAATGACAATCAATGCAGGGCTTCAGAATTCCGCCATCTCAGTACACATGTTGGGAAATAATTCACCACAATTCACAAAAAAGTCCAATTTACACAAGACTAAATCTATTGGTTAGCCAAGAAATTCATCAAGACACAGTAGAAATATTAAAGGCGTTGATTTTGTGCAAGATGAGATATCTGCTTTTCAATAGATCACCATAAATTCGCGGAGAAAAACAATCCAGTTTTACCAACTCCACTATTATGGTCATAACTCACAATCTAGAGATCCAATTTTGGATATCTTAGACTCCTTGGAAACCTAATCCAACGGCCTACAACTTTCATTCAGAAGTCAAGATGAAATTCAGACAGAAAGGGCAATTAAATTACTGATTCTTACAGGCCATGTGAATTGGTTGCTAAAGTCTCCATGATTCACTATTTGGAGGCCTATATAAAGAGCCCTTTAGCAACCCTTGAAGGCATCCCATTTTCCTTGTAATCCTTCTATCTTAGTCTAGTATCTCTCTTAGAAATATGAGTTCTTATTGTATTAGTATGAGTAGCTAAATATTTTACTAGAGTTAGGGATGAAGCTTTAGTAAAGTATTAATAATGTTCTTGGTTATTCAATAAAGATTTTCAAAGTTTTAATCCTTTAGTCATTTGAAGAGTCTTTAAGAGAGGTTTTGATTTGTCATTACTTTGATTTGTTGTAGACTTATTGGCACAACAAATGCTTAGTTTTACATATCAACTATTGATTTCATAAACTTGTTCGAATTTCTAAAGGTACTTTTCAAAAGTATTATATGTGCTCAAAGTTATATCTTCCGATTGAAATCACTTGATTGTTAGATTTCGATTGAGTTATCAAAGATAACCAAGATCATAACTCTAGTATTTTTATCTAAAGTGGAATCCCGAAGCTCTAGTATTTTGTTACTTTATTTAAACCTCTCAACTAGATAATATTTTTTTCTTCCAAATCTCCCTGTGGTTCGACACTCGGTCTCCCGAGAAATTTTATTACTTGAAATCAACCTACACTTGGGTACGTAACTCTCAAGGAGCTATCAAGTTTTTGGCGCCGTTGCCGGGGAGGTTTTGCGGAGAACAAATCCATCGGTTGTGAGGTTTATCCTCACAAGTTTGTGAGTTCTTCTCTCTATCTCTCTACTGTATTATATTTATTTGTATGCATAATTGGACTCGTGATATTATAAGTGGTCGTTTAATAAGAGGTTATAACATTAATTTTAGAAATATTGCATCAAGTATGGCAGACAATGAAAGTGTTGATGGAGATAATATTCAAAACCAAAATGATTTTGAAAGACGCAATAATGAAAATTTGCATGTGCGTTCTATGCGTGAATTTATTGAACCCCAACGAAATTCGGTTCCATCATGCATAGTGTACCCTCAAGATGCAGATAATTTTAGGTTTAAACATGGTATGATTCAATTGCTCCCTAATTATCATGGTTTTGACTCTGAAAATCCTTACTTGCATTTAAAAGAATTTGAAGAAATTTGTGAAACATTTAATGAACCAAGGTGTACTCAAGAAGCTATTAAGCTAAAGTTATTTCCTTTTTCTCTTAAAGATAAAGCAAAAACTTGGCTTAATTCTCTTAAACCAAACTCAATTACATCTTGGCAACAGATTCAAACTGAATTTTTGAAAAAATTCTTCCCGATTAATAAGACGAATGCTTTAAAAAAAGAAATCAAGAATTTTTTCCAAAAGAGTGATGAGCAATATTTTAAATGTTGGGAACGTTTTAAGGATTTATTAAATGTTTGCCCTCACCATGGTTTTGAAACTTGGAGAACCGTAAGTTTCTTCTATGAAGGTTTAAACGCTGAAACAAAACTATTTGTGGAAATGATGTGTAATGGTGAATTTTGGAATAAAATCCTGATGATGCACTTGAGTATTTAGACCATCTAGTTGAAAAAACTCAATCTTGGTATAATGAAAATACTTCTGAAGGCTCAATTAGATCTAAGCTTGAAAATTCTAAAGGAAAATATAATTTAAGTCAAGAAGACGATCTAAATGCTAGAATTGAAAGTTTAACTAAACAAGTTGAAAGTTTGCAACTAAAGAAACCTAAGGAAGTAAAATTTGTGCAAAATGATGACATATGTGAAATTTGTGCCATTAATGGACATGTAACTAATGAATGCCCACAAATTCCTATTTTCAAAGAGATGTGTCATGAACAAGTAAATGCATTATCTAATTTTCAAAATTCATATCCATCAGCTTTTTCTGAAACATACAACCCAAATTGGAAAAATCATCCAAACTTTAAGTGGAAAAATGAAAGTGTGTTACAACCTTTTCCCACCCAGAAAAACCCCAATTCCAATTTCACCCAACATAATAAACCACATATAAAAAGCCTTGAAGAAACTTTACAAGCCTTTATGCAAGGACAAACAACCGTCAACAACCAAACGTCACAAGCCATCAATGATATTAAAAGTACATTATCTACTTTAACTAATTCCTTAAGAACAGTTGAGAAAGGAAAGTTTCCTGCCCAACCTCAACAAAATCCTGCTGGGCAATGTCAAAGTTCCTCTAATGCACCAGAAAATGTTAATTTTGTCACCACTTTACGAAGTGGAAAATTAATTGACAAAACAATCAACCTTGAGAAACAGGAAGTTGAGTCAACCCAGACCCCGAATAATGAAGATATAAATAAAGGAGAAGAAGAAAATAAGAATTTAAACCCTATTAAGCAATCATCCACTGCTCCATTTCCTAAAAGATTACACCCAATTAAGAAATTGGACCAAAACTCTGAAATATTTGAGGTTTTGAAACAAGTAAAAGTTAACATTCCACTACTAGATGCAATAAAGCAAGTTCCATCTTATGCCAAATTTTTGAAAGATTTGTGTACTGTAAAGAGAAAACTACATGTTGAAAATAAGGCATTTTTAACAGAGAGTGTAAGTTCAATTTTTCAACAAGAAAACCCTCCTAAATACAAAGATCCTGGTTGTCCAACAATATCTTGTATTATTGGGAATACAAAAATAGAACATGCACTTCTTGATCTTGGTGCGAGTGTTAACCTTTTACCGTTTTCTGTGTATAAACAACTGGATTTGGGAGAATTAAGGAAAACTACTGTCACACTTCAATTGGCAGATCGTTCTATAAAAATTCCAAGAGGTATAGTAGAGGATGTGTTAGTGCAAATTGATAAATTCTATTTTCCGGTAGATTTTATTGTTTTAGACACATGCCCAGTCTCAAATCCATCATCTCAACATCCAATCATTTTAGGAAGACCATTTCTTGCAACTTCTAATGCTTTAATAAACTGTAGAAATGGTGTTTTAAATCTTTCTTTTGGAAATATGACTTTGGAGTTAAATGTTTTTAACATTTCTAAGCAACCACAAAGTAATGATGAGGCTAATGAAATTGATGTAATTGAGACATGTACGCTTGAACAATTGATAACCTCATTTTCTGATCCATTAGAAAATTTGATAAATGATTGTGTCAATGATAACAGTTCGGAGTTTGATTCCATTCCTATGATTTCACAAGTTTCAAAGCTTAATGAATGGAAACTCAAATTTGAACAATTATCAAAGTCCGAAAAGGCTCCAACCCCGTCAAGCGAGCAACCACCAATTTTAGAGTTGAAGCCTTTACCATCAAATTTGAAATATACTTTTTTGGGTGCTAATGATACATATCCGGTAATAATATCCTCTAAGTTAAGTTATGATCAAGAGCATAAATTATTAGAGATATTAAAGATTCACAAGCATGCGATAGGGTGGTCTATATCAGATATAAAAGGAATTAGCCCATTAATTTGCAGTCATAATATTTATTTAGAGGAAAATGCTAAACCCTCTAGGCAGATGCAACGAAGACTTAACCCTAATATGAAAGAAGTGGTGAGAAATGAAGTGATTAAGCTATTAGACAATGATATTATCTATCCTATCTCTGATAGTAAATGGGTAAGTCCTACTCAAGTTGTGCCTAAGAAATCTAGAGTAACTGTAGTAAAAAATGATAAAAATGAATTGATTCCAACTAGGACTGTTACTGGTTGGCGTGTATGCATTGACTACAGAAAATTAAATTTAATGACAAGAAAAGATCATTTTCCTTTACCTTTTATGGACCAAATTTTGGAAAGAATTGCTGGGCATGAATTTTATTGCTTCTTAGATGGATATTCAGGGTATAATCAAATTGCAATTGCACTAGAAGATCAGGAAAAAACAACATTTACATGTCCTTTTGGAACGTTTGCATATCGTAGAATGCCATTTGGATTATGTAATGCCCCAGCAACATTCCAAAGATGTATGGTAAGTATTTTCAGTGACATGGTTGAACGTTTTCTTGAAGTTTTCATGGATGATTTCTCTGTCTTTGGAAATTCTTTTGATGATTGCTTAATAAACTTGGCTAAAGTCTTAGCTAGATGTGAGGAGAAAAACCTTGTCCTTAACTGGGAAAAATGTCATTTCATGGTAACTGAAGGAATTGTGTTAGGCCACATTGTTTCATCAAAAGGATTAGAAGTTGACAGGTCCAAAATTGATCTAATAGCCAGCCTACCAACACCAAAATCAGTTAAAGATATTAGATCATTTCTAGGACATGCAGGTTTTTATAGAAGGTTCATAAAAAATTTTAGCACAATTTCAAGACCATTATGCAACCTTTTATTAAAAGATATAGTATTCGAGTGGAATGACTCTTGTGAAAAGGCTTTTGTAACACTCAAAGAAATGCTCACTTCTACACCTATTATGCAACCTCCTGATTGGACTCTACCTTTTGAAATTATGTGTGATGCTAGTGATTATGCTGTTGGAGCCGTGTTAGGACAGAGAAAAGATAAGAAACCTTATGTGATATATTATGCAAGTAAAACTCTTAATAGTGCTCAAATGAATTATTCCACTACTGAAAAAGAATTACTTGCTGTAGTATTTGCACTAGAAAAATTTAGATCTTATCTTGTTGGCTCATCTATTGTTGTTTATACTGATCATTCG
>JAPKLY010001151.1:0-62137 GCA_026898435.1 Prunella vulgaris
AAAATGCTCTAACACACTCAGTCAGGATTTCCTGAAGTACTCAGTATGCTGAAGGTCCACAGGGGCAGCAGGGACAGTTCAGTAACGAGTCAGATAAGCTGAGTGTGAGCAAAGTGCTCGGAAGCTCAGTAGAGATAATAAACCTACTGACCGCTTGGAAGCAAGTTAGTTGGACTACTATCTCAGTGAGTCAGAGTGGGTGCGGAAAGTGAGCCCTTAGGTTCTACTCGTTTTTAGTTTCAGAAAACATTTTCTCTGAGTTAGCTTAGAAAACTGGTGGTTAAGGCTGAGTGCACTGTGTTAAGATTCAGGATGATTGATTCAGTCCTGAATAGAAAAGCGATGCAGGATGTTCAGTTTATTATGATGACAATTATGATCCTGAACAGAACAGTAAATCAGCACACAGGGGACTTTTTAACGTGGTTCGGAGATAACCAACTCCTACGTCCACGACCTGATTTAACAGAAAGCTATCCTCAAAACCCTGAGGATAGGTGCTTGGGTTTTACGTGCCAAGGGACACGAGTAGCCAACTTCCTTTCTTAGGAACTGACCCCTGGGCGTTTTACAAGTCCCAGTCCTCTAACCAACCAATCTCACACCTTGAGTGGTTTGGTATTCTGGTTTCCAACTAAGATAGCTCTAGAAATACAAAACAGTGCTAAATAATAGAGCTATCGATCTAAGCAAATACAGAGTGAATCCTACTACAACACTAGGGAAATTTAATTGTAGAGTGTTGTTTATGATATGCTTTGAGTTCTTGGATTCTTGAGAGTTTTCTCTTGGAAATTTCCCGTTAACCTTGAATGGGTGCAAGGCTCTCCATATTTATAGGCAAGATTCAAAATAGATCCGTTGGAGGAGATCAAATCAAATCTTTCCTATTTTAGGTAGATTACAGGCTAGAAATACTGTTTGACCTACCCGCCATGCTTATTCTTGCAAGTTGTCACACCACCTGCAACTTTTTGAGACGCATTAAATGCTGCGCAGACTCCTTGCATGCATGTTGAAAGATCATTGGCTCTATGCTATAACGGCTAGTTGACCTTCAGACATTTGTCCTTTCTCGTACATTCAATGCTCTGAGTCTCTTGTTAATAACTCAGTCTGAACGTGTGTCTTAATGGAGTCTAACTGACATTCTTTTTGTCTCTTGTCCCATAGCATAAATAACCTTTTGCTTTGGACTTACATGATTCAGGTGATCTGAACCACGGCCTGAGTCAGGTCCTATGTACATTCAGCACAGCCTGATAGGTTATTCAGCCCAGTATGTGTAACCTTTTTGCTTCGGACTTACAGGATTCAGGTGAACTGAACCAAGGCTTAAGTCAGGTCTTAAGTGCATTCAGCACAGCCTGATAGGTGACACTTACTCTTCACTGACTAACTTCTGTCCTGAGTATGCTTAGTGTACTCAGTAGAAACATCAGCCAATGGTACTTCAGGATTGACTTCAGGATGAATCAGCAGGCTTCGATCTTCAGCTTCAGAACAGACAATCTTCAGCAAGACTGACTGACTCCTTCAGGATGGTTTACACTTCAGACTTCAGTAAATTGGGTCGACTCCAATATTCTCCAGTCTTCAGCATGGTCCTCCTGTACTGAATCTCTAACCTAACTATCCTGAATTGTTTTATCCTGAACAGCTATACTTAGGCAAATTCATCAGGGGTTTTGGGATCTAATCAAAACACTCAGATTGTCCCAACATTCTTCATTAGTTAGTTCTTAGATTAGTTTAGAGAGAGAATTAGGTAGTTACTTAGTAGGTTCTTAGTTAGATTCAATCTTCTTTCTTCTATATCTTTTGATCCGTCCGTCGGAATTTTGACCCGTTTGTTCCTACGTTCTTCTCTCGATTCAAGCTACGTTTCTACAATTTAGTTTTGTATTTTGCATTCTGGATTTAGAGATAGCTTTTCAAGGTTTGATGCTTGTATTTCCATTCATCTACTTATGGTAAGAATTCTTTTAATTCTCTTGTCTTAGTTCTTAATCATGTTGTTTAGAATGTTAATTTTTTATTTTCATTTCCAATTAGCCATGGGCTAATCTTTTGTTGCATGGTTGTATGAACACTATGGTGAATTTAGTCTCTTATTAATCCTATGCATGAATTAGTGACCTTGATGTGTTAGTTCTCTTATTAATGACTTGTATGAATGCTTTGGATGTTAAATTGAAATGTATGGCTTATATGTTTTAACAATGAAATGAGAATTGAGCTATAAGAACCTTATGCATACCAAGTGTTTGATATTTGGCTTGTATGACCAATGAGAATTGCATATTAGCCTAAGACCTCTTAATTGGAGTGTTAGGAGTTGTAGAGAGATCTAGACACCTAATAGAGTCTTACCTTGTGTTGTAGAGAGATCTAGACACTAGTTGGCTTGACTAAGACATCAAGAGATATTTTGCATGCTAGGATGGATAGGATACTAGAGGAACCGTAGTAGGATTACTTCCATGTACACTTCACACTTGTCACTTCTTTGAGGTGATAGTTAGGATTTACTATATCTTGTTGATTTAGTTGATAGAAACAAAATTTTTTCCTTGCTTTCCTAGCTATCCACCTTTGTACACACTCAATACTTGCTTGATATCGCATCGTTTCCCTGTGTTCGATATTTAACTTGGTTAACTTGCCACGATAACAACGACCATGTTCACTGGCGTGGAAATCATCACGATTTTGGCAAACAAGTTTTTGGTGCTGTTGCCGGGGAAACGATCACTTTGTTAGGCTTGTATTGATGTTTACTTTGTTTTTCTTTATTTCTTTGTTACTTGACTATTCTTGGTGAGTGTTGATACTTGCTTGATTTTTGTAGGAGTGAACTCAATTGAAGATGGGCGAATACAATCATTACTCGTATTCTCCACAAAATATATCATCCCTAATCTATACATTTATCAACTTTACCCATTTAAACCCTGCACCACTTTCGATAAAGTCACCATGTTAGAAGAGTGTATGAAGTACATAATGGTGATGTTATGGAACCAAACCTTAATTCCACCACCTCCACAAGAAGTTTCTTATCCTTCTAACTCATATACATCTCAAGATTCCTACTCCTATGAAGATCCACATTCCTACACTTTACTATCACCTATGCCTTCCCAAGAAGAAACTCCTCCTAGCCATTTAAATGAGACTCTAGCTCACATTCTCAAGGAATTGGAAGATATGAGCATTGAAGCTACAAGGTGCTTTGAGGAGACCAATGTGAAGTTTGATCAAATTGTCAAAACTCAAGGAGATCAAATCAAGAGCTTAGAGCTCCAATTGGGGCAATTGACCCAACAAGCCCATGAGATTTGCGAAATGTCATATCAAGATTCCTACTTTCATCATGATTATACATGCTCCTACACTCCATACCTTCCTATGACTTTCCATCAAGAGGACACTTCTTCAAGCTATGTGGAAGATATGTTAGCTCAAATCCTCAAGAAATTGATAGAAACAAGAATGGAATGGAAAAGGTACTATGAGGAAACAAACAACAAGTTTGAAGAAATGTTCATGTCTTAAAGTCATCAAATCACAAATTTGGAGTTCCAATTGGAGCAATTGAGCATTCAAGTCGATTATGAGGAGAAAGATGGGGGTAATGATAAAGAAAAAGGGGAAGTGCAAAGAATGGTGGAAGAAGGACATGTGGAAGATGAAGATGATCATCATCATGAGACGATTAAATCTCTTTCTATTGTAAATTGTATTGGAGCTCAAATGTCTATTGAACCTTTTCATGCTTACATTGGCTATGAAATTCCTATTATTAATGATGATATTGCTTATAAATTTCCTCATGCTATATTGATTAGGAATGAAGAAGAAAAGAAGGATGGACTAGAAGAAGAAGAAAGAGAAGAGTGTGTAAAGGAGGAGGAAAAAGAAGAAATTGATGAAAGTGAAGAGGATGAAGAAGTTAAAGATGATTTTGAAGCGATCAAATTTGCTCATGCTCAAGATACCTCCGATTTTAAGAGCTTTATGAATCCTTTTTACAATTATCTTGAGTACGATATTAATCCTCTTTATGATGATAATGAATATGATACTTCCTTTGTATATATTGATAGGAATCAAGAACGAGAAGTAGAGTATAAGGAAGGAGAAGATTCAAAAGGAGGAATGGAGAAAGAACAAGAAGAGGAAGATTAATGTCCATTTATGGACATGAGCTTTATGGAAAAAGAACAACTAAATAAAGTGGAAGAGGAGCCTACAATTGAAATAAGCATTTCTAAACCCTTAGACTCTTCCACTTGTGCTTTAATTGATAAAGTTGTTCATTGTGAATTTATCTTGCCTCTAGAGTTGATCAATGATAAGATTGAATTAAAAATCCTTTTGAAAAATTTTGACAGTAAGAGATGAGGGTGGATTGGTTTGAGAAGAAATGAAGAAGAAAATGCATGTGCTTACAAGTATAAATTGATAAGGAAAGTAGGGGTATGGGGTAGAAATCCTACTTGCTTTCTTAATCATGATGCTTTGAGCTTAGAGTGGGATGGCAAGGAAGACAAATATCCTTGGCCATTTAGCTAACATTGGTGCGTCCGGCTAGGGGACGTTAAATCCAAGCGCTAGATGGGAGGCAACCCATCCTAAAAATTTCTTGATTAGTAGGTTTGTTTTGTAGTTTAGATAGTGTAATTGGTTTTGATTGTCTTCATATGAGGTAGTGTGTCTCTTACCTTGGTTGGTGCATGTGATGTATCCTAGTTTGGGGGTGTTGCCTCGTGGTATATATATTGTTGTTCATTGGTTGAGTTGAGCATATATGCTTTGTTTGTTCATCAGTTTATTAGGTTTGTTGATGTTTGTTTACTTGACTATCCTTGAATCCCGGCAACACAAAAACAAATGTTGAGCTTATATATGCCTTTATTGATTCATTGATTCATTGCTAATCTTATTTTCATCACTCTTTTCCAAACTTTTAGGATCCTTGATTCGAAAAAGTTTGGGTGGGGGGGGTATGTTTGTTCTTCAAATTGTAGATTTGCAATGACATTTGTGAGCTCGAGAAGGATGTCTTGAGGAGATTCCTCTTCCTACTTGGCCAAGAAGGACTTTCTCATGTAAGTGGCAAGTCACTCTCCTATTCTTAATCCCAACTCAAGGTATGTCTCTACACTTATTTCTATGTGTGTTTCCATTACTAGGTTTAGTTTTCTTGATTTTAGATTGCTATTTTGAGCTTAATTGTGATTCTTGTATTGTGCTTTGATTTGAGCATTGCTAGATCTTTTCTCCACTTTGCCAAACTTTTTAGACCTATGGTCCAAAAAAGTTTGGGGGGGTGTCTTCGTTTCGCAAATCTCATTGCAGTGCTAGCTTTTGATGATTTGTAGTGCTTTCTTGATGTTTTGGACCATATGTTTATTTTGTGCCTTGTTTTTGCTTGTTGATTTTTGCCATGATGTTGCTAGTTTTGAGTAGTGTGGCATGAGATATGCTTATGGTTGTGTGGATGATGTAGATAGTGCATAGTTAAGTGTAGTGTGTATATTGTCTAATTCATTTTTGTCTATAATGTAGTTGATTCTTTGATGCTTGATACATGATTGATTTGTACATGTTTGATATGATATGAGTCATGATCACCTTGACCCGTGAGGTTTGAGCCTATTTTGCCCGTTTCAATCTTAAACGGATGACATTTCTTCGATGTGAGATCCACATGGTGCATTTCCACTCTAGAACTTGATTTGAGTCTTGATTGAGATCACATTTTGTAATGAGTTGTCAAAAATGATTTGAGGCCATCTTTGATTGTATATGAGTCACTTAGCTAAATTATCCATACAATGACATTGATTCCATAGTTAACCATTTTGTGCCTTTGGCCTTTTCCTTTGGAAACCTATGAATGTAGCTTGATTATCCTCATTTTGAGCCTTATTTTCCCTATTACTAGTGGAGCTTTTATGAGGATATGAAGGTTACATGTTTTGAAAGCAAGCTTGGTGGATGAGATGGTGAAGAAAAGTGAAAGAAACAAAAGATGAAGATGTAAAAAAAGTGGAAGTTGTGTTGAATGAAAAGATGTAAAGAAGAGCTTATGTTCCTAAGGTGTTGGTAATGTGATGCAAAATTGCAAAAGAAAGGAAGTGGAAAAATTCTTGAAAGGAAGAAGTGTGAAAAGAAGTGTTATGTGCTTGAAATGGCGTTGCAACTTGATCACTTGCAACCTATCTTGGGAAGAGTAGAGATATTCTAGCTATGTATCTTGACCTCTTGCTCCACTAGTATGATAGTCACTTCTATCCAAAAATATCCCACCCTTACCAAAGAGCCAACACTACAACCAAATAAAAGTCCTCTTTGATTTGATGATGAGTTACTTGTCAAGTGGTGGAGAATTTGAGACTTTTATCAAGCTTATGGTAGTGGATGTACTATGTGTGATATTGAGTGAACCTCTTACACTTGAGAGCTTGAGTGATACACTATCTAGTGAGGATTTTGACTCATTGATTTGATCTTGTGTGCATTGATGTTATGTAAATGGTTGATGAGATGATACTACATTGATAGATTGCATGATATTAGGTGATGTATATATGGCATTTGACTTGTGCTTGATGCTTCATTGATACAATTATTCCCCTATCTTATCGCTTCGTTGTGTGAGGACGAGCAACAATCTAGTTTGGGGGTATGATTAGGGTCATAATTGCATCGTTTTGTATCTATTTCTATATGGTTTTGATGTACTTATGTTCATATTTGACCCTAATATGGTATAAATTGTGCATTTAACCCTTTTTGGCTAGAAAGTTGTGATTGTAGGTGAAAACGAGCAAAACGAGAAAGAAACGAGCAAGTTTGAGAAAAGTCTGAAATTCTGGAGTTTAGCCAATTGGTGCAATTGATGTTCCATTTTGAAGATCTTGAAGAGAGGGTCGCAACACAAAAAGAATCGAGTCAATCGGAGTTCTAGAGCTCAAGATATGACAAAAACAAAGAAGTCACGCATCGACCGAGACTAAGGCCTCAGGCGACAGACGTTCCTTCTTCGGAAGACAGGCCTCGCGCGACCAACATCAGCCATTTGTCGAGTGGAGTGTCGACCAAGCTGGGTCGATAGACCTAGCACTCTTGGACGACAAAAGGCACCCGTGTCGACCAAGCTGTCGCCCAAGTGGTCGACAGACCTGCAGCTCTTGGGTGACAGATGTCCTGAATACTCGGATTTTTAGGGCTATTTTTGTATTTTCATGCGTTTTAATGAAGGGCACATTGGACTAAACATTGTGGGCACTATAAATACATCAACGATCGGATTCTCAAGCATCTTCTTCATTAGTTAGTTCTTAGATTAGTTTAGAGAGAGAATTAGGTACTTACTTAGTGGGTTCTTAGTTAGATTCAATCTTCTTTCTTATATATCTTTTGATCCGTCCATCGGAATTTCGATCCGTTTGTTCCTACTTTCTTCTCTCGATTCAAGCTACATTTCTACGGTTTAGTTTTTTATTTTGCATTCCGAATTTAGAGATAGCTTTTCAAGGTTTGATGCTTGTATTTCCATTCATCCACTTATTGTAAGAATTCCTTTAATTCTCTTGTCTTAGTTCTTAATCATGTTGTTTAGAATGTTAATTGTTGATTTTCATTTCCAATTAGTCATGGGCTAATCTTTTGTTGCATGGTTGTATGAATAATATGGTGAATTTAGTCTCTTATTAATCCTATACATGAATTAGTGACCTTGATGTGTTAGTTCTCTTATTAATGACTTGTATGAATGCTTTGGATGTCAAATTGAAATGTATGGCTTATATGTTTTAGCAATGAAATGAGAATTGAGCTATAAGAACCTTATGCATACCAAGTGTTTGATATTTGGCTTGTATGACCAATGAGAATTACATATTAGCCTAAGACCTCTTAATTGGAGTGTTAGGAGTTGTAGAGAGATCTAGACACCAAATAGAGTCTTACCTTGTGTTGTAGAGAGATCTAGACACTAGTTGGCTTGACTAAGACATCAAGAGATCTTTTTCATGCTAGGATGGATAGGATACTAGTGGAACTATAATAGGATTACTTCCATGTACACTTCACACTTGCTCACTTCTTTGAGGTGATAGTTAAGATTTACTATATCTTGTTGATTTAGTTGATAGAAACATGATTTTTTTCTTGCTTTCCTAGCTATCCACCTTTGTACACACTCAATACTTGCTTGATATCGCATCGTTTCCCTGTGTTCGATATTTAACTTGGTTAACTTGCCACGACAACAACGACCACGTTCACTTGCGTGGAAATCATCACGATTTTGGCAAATAGCAGTAAAATCTCGGGAGATGAATTTAAGCTATTATCTCTCATGAAAAGTCCCACTTTTAACCGTTATCCTCTTAAATCCTAACCCTTGATCTCCATACAACCTCCTTTCCATTTTTAGTAATACTAACATATTACTTGGTAAGTTAAAACACTTTATCTTCCAAATTATTACTCTCTTTTCAACCATAGATCAGAATTCTTTTGATTAAATCTCCACCCTTGATTTACAATATAAATAACTTCCACACTTAGTAGTTTTCACACGTTCTCATTAGTCACAAACTTCCCAACCCTTATCTTCCTTGCATTTACCATTTCATCACCCTTTCTCTCTCTAAGCAATGGCCAAAATCTAAATAGACTTCAAAGAGCTTTTACACAACAAGAACTTTTGGTATGAACCAATTTTTTGCTTTAATCACCCCAAAGTTCTTTCTGACCCCAACATATACCACATTAGAAGAGCCTTTGATTTTTTCAAAAATGCTGGGCTCTATAGATTCTTATCCAAAGGTCCAGAGAAGTGCTATGATAGGCAGCTTTAGGAGTTTTTTGTTGATATGGAGAAGAGTATTACATCCATTAGGTTTGCAGTGATGGTAGAAAAGAGTGAACAAAGGACAGACAAGAAGGGGAAGGAAGTCATTGTGCCTGTAAGAAGAGGCACACGTTTACACTAAGGCAGGAGGACTTGCATGACATTCTTGGGTTGCCAACTGAGGGTTTGTACCCAGGGACTTATATGCTTGGAGAGGAAGAAAGATTTCTGGACTCAATTACAAAGAAGAAGGAGCAGTATGTGACAATCTTCAACAAAAAACTCCTCAAGCCTGAGTTGAGGTCTTGGCAGAGATTGTTGGGAAATGCATCCTAGCAAATCAGGGCAATATTGAGCAAGTGAGCAATATCAAGTTGAGGCTGATGGCAGCCATTGTCAACACCACTGAGAGAGTAAAGTTCAACTGGCACTAGTTCTTTATCTCAAAATTGAGGGAGGAAATGAGCAAACTGAAAGAGATCAAAAGAAGGATGGTGATAGAGCACAAGCTGTGCTATGCTTCAAAGGTGTCTCTCATCATTGAGGCACTCAACTTGAAGTATACCTTCCCTGATACAAGATCTTGGAATAAGGCCAAGATTCTTTTCAATTCTGAGAAGCTTCTGAAGAAGATGAATGTAGAAGCTCCATCCAGAGAAGGGAGGCAGGAGCATGCCACAGTCCCTGAAGATTCAGGAGAGGACAGTCCTCCTGTGAACATAAAGAAGAGGGCTTTGAAGCCCAGTGAAAAGATGAAATCCCACAAGGAGGAGGAGTTGGAGAAGAAGAAAATGAGACTTGTGAAGAAAGCATTCATTGAAAGTAGGGCCATCAGTAGCAGCTCTGAGACTTCCACCACCCACTCATCGGCTGAGAAATCCATTGAGGAGGAGGAAGAGGGCCTGAAATCACATATCCACCTTCTAGCCACAACGGCCCTGAAGGGGATTGAGGAAGGCAAGGAAGGTGAGGAGGCTGAAGGAGATGAGGAGGAGGAGGAGAGTTCAGAGGAGTCTGATGATGAGGATGTTGAGTCTGAGGATAGAGAGGGAGGTCAAGAAGCCTCAGAGGACTCTCAAAAGTCAACTGAGGTAGCAAAAATCACAACTATTGAACCCACAACACAAGAAAACCCCATTGAAGGCTCTCAACAACCTGAAAGAGAAACCAGAATACAATCCCCTATCCCACGGGCTAGTGATGTTCCACCTTCACTTGAAGTAGCTGATGAGGAGGAGGTCCAATACACCTACTTGGACTCTCTGAAGGAGGAGGCCAGTTATGAGATTGAGCAGTTATACCCTGCCTTGAACTCCCATCCAACCCTCAAGGAAATGTTTGAGAGGGTCAGGATACTAGTCAAGCTGAAGGATGCCTATCTGTATGAATTGCTGGAAGCTGTGAAGGGACAAGGAGAAAGTTACTGGAGAAAAGAAGAGAGGGAAATACTTGAGTTTGCACAAGTCAAGAAAGTCAGTATGCTGTTAGCTGAATGGGAGTTTGGCAAGCTTGTTGCCAAAAAGCTAGATGAAGCAAGGTTAATTGAGGGGCCCAAGGGCAAGTCTACTGATGACCAAGGAAAGGATGGAGACAATGAAAGAGCCAACACTTCTGAGGAGGGTCAGGCTGGTGAAGGTTAGGGGATGCCCCAGGCTGGTGGAACTCAGGGCACTGAGAGTCAGGCCATTGAAGAACAACCTGAGTCACAGGGGACATAGGCAGAGGTGGTGCCCTCCCCTGATGAAACACCAATCGCTCAGATTGAATGAGTGATTCAAACTATTGTGAAAGATGTTGTGGAACCAAAGTTTGAGGGGAAGGAGCTGGCAAGCCTGACTGGAAAAGTGGAGAACATTGAGATCATGATGGAGGAACAATCTATTGAGGCTGCTATGCTGGATGAGCATCTGGATTGGGTACAGGATTCCAACCTGACACTCATTACTAACCTTTCAAGTAATGTGGACAGAATGGAGATGCATCTGTCAAAGGAACTCAATAATCAGAAGGCTAGTGTGGAGCAGGAAAGGCAGGCTCATACACTGGCCATTGTGGCAATCAGGCTGGAAAACCTGGAGGAAAGGGAGAGATTGATGCAAGCTAGCATAACAGACATGGCTGGAGGGCTGATGGAAAAGATGGATGCTTACATTACAAGAAGGGAGGAGGCCCTGAAGGCAGAGATTGAGACTCAGGTGAGGCAGGCACTGTCAGTGCTTCCCACTCAGGCAGCCACAAATCTGATTACAGAGGAGAAGCTGAAGCCTTTCACAGATTTTGGAGTGGATGCTGCTTTCCACCTGAGGGCACTTAATGAAGAAACAGAGCACTGCCTAACTCATCTACGAGTTGTAGAACAGGACACTGCCAAAAACTCTGTTGCTCTTGCTGAACTCTCCACTAGAGTTAGCAAAAAAGGGGAGAACAGAAGGAGGACAAGTCAGGCCACTGGGAGGTCCATTGGTGGGCAAAAGGCCTGATCCAGAGAAGGTTGTGGTAGATGTGAGGCAGGAACTTGACACACTAGTGAAAGACAGGGAGCAGGCTACTGCTGAAGAAAAGAAGAATGGAAAAGCTGATGCTGGAAGGGAAACAAGGTTGTCAAAAGCCAAAGATCAGATTTTGAGGGAAAAGAGGCAAAGGAATGAGCAAAGGAGTGGGAGTGTGTCTGACACTCAGGATACCAAGAGGAGGAGAATCATAATTGCTCAGGAAGAGGAAGAAGTCAGGGAGCTTGCTGTTGAGAATCCCAACCCCATAGCCTCACTTGCACCCAGTCAGCCAGAGAAGGTGCAATCCATTGAATACTTATTCAGGCCACCTACTATCAGTCCCCTGGCCCAGGCAGTAAAGGCATGGAAGTCTCTTGATGAGTTTAACATGGAGAAGATGGAGGAGAAAAAGAGACTGATTGAGAGTGGCCAGCTGATGAAGCCCCCACCACCTAGGAAGGCAAGGAACTCATACTGGAAGATGAAGGCCAAGAGGAGCCAGGCTCAGGCTAGTGAGCCCATTGCTAGATTTCCATACATAGATCCTTGGGTTCCCAGAGACATCTATGACTCTTAGGAGGAAGCCAAGACGGAGTTTGTGTACTCCTTCTATGTGACAGGTGAGTTCGCAGGTGTGGAGGCTGATGAAGTCTTTCATCAGAAAATGGTGGAAAACTGGCCTGCTCTGTATCCCAGGATCTTGAATGCTTGGGAAGAGCACAGTGGAGGAGAGCAGTTCAAGGCTCCTGGTCCCATTCTCTTCATGCCTCCAATAGATGCCAGTAGGGAGGTAAAGATGCAAGATATCCTGAGTGAATGGCTGGTAATCAGTGAGCAACTCGGTTTGAAGGGGCACAGCAAGGAAGTGATGGAAAAGAAGATGGAGCCAGCTTTTGTGGGCGTGTAAGGCAAGTGCACTGATGAAGGAAGGAGATGAAGTTGTTATCTTTAATTTTTGTTTATCTTTTTGGGGCAGGATAATACCTTGGTTACAGTCTGAAATTTGTAAACTGTAATCGATTCTTAAGTTAATCAAAATTTCTATCCTTTTGAGCACAAGATAATATCTCATTATCTATTAGGCCTATACACTATACTATAAACTGCTTAACTAACCTGTAGGTACTTATTCAGGGGGAACTTCTGAAATTTAAAATTTTGCTAAGTAAAAGTCATCTGATAAAGGATTATACAGACTAGGTCTGTGTTCTTATCAAAAAGGGGGAAATTGTTGGGAAATGACTTATAAAATATTTTGATAAAATCCCAAAGACCCCCCTGATGTGTCAATATATCTCTAAGACTTAGAAATATAGTCCAAAGTGTTAGGAAGCTATGATAAAAGCTTAGAAAATGAGTTAATGTACAACAGGCTACTTGTGTTAAAACTAGTCTGATGTACCTTAGACCAACCTGATAAAGGATTAGGAGATACACCCACTGTCTGAAGAATGCACCTCAGAAGACTAAGTCCAATTAGCCTGAAAGGACTCCCCTGAAGACAAGTAACCTGATACATTAAAGGCTATTCAGCATTTATGAAAGAAGCAACCAACACATAAATGAAGTGTTTAATGCAGCAAAGAGAATTGTTTGCCCAAAAGGTGTCTACGTGCAAGTGTACATGATCGTTATCGTCGTGGCAAGTTAAACCAAGTTTATTATTTATCGAACACAGGGAGAGGGCGGATTGTAAGGTAAGATTATTGTTCTGAATTCGAAAACACAAAGCAAGTAAAGGGGATAAGGTATCTATAGTCTAGTAGTGCGTCAAACAAGTAAACTACCTATCACCTTGGGTTGCTAAGTGAGCAAATTGTGAGAGAGGTGTATTAGTGTATTATCCTATGTTTCATGTGGTGAAGTATCACTTACTCATGCAATGATGTATGGTACAATCAATTGGAAAGCCACTCTAACATGGAAAGGTCTCCCTAGATACACATTAGAGCCACTAATTGTCTTTCCAATTCACTAAGGTAATTTCACTAGCTTAGGAATTTTAACAACACTTAGCATGCAATGGCCTAATCACAAGAAGATTTAGGAAAATAGCCCAACTCAATGGCCTAATCACATGAGACTAACTCCCTAATGGCCCATACAATCAATTATGCATTCCAAGCATTCGTACAATCCAACACTATAGAGAATTGATCATACGACATCTTAAAGCATTCATAAGATCAACATTAACACCACATTACTCCATAGGAATCATACACTAACACACAAAGAGATTAGCCCATGGCTAATTGAGAATTAACTACTGCAATTAAGAATGAAAACATCATATCTAATCACTATTACAAAGGAAATCAAAGAGAACTTACCAATGCAAGTGGAATTGAAATACTATCTACAAACCTCAAAGTGCTACATCTTCATCCGGAATGCGAAATGAGAAATTGAACCATACAATCGTAGCTCTAATCGAGATTAGAATGCAGGAACTAACGGATTAAAGATCCAATGGATGGATCAAAAGTAATTGTAGAGAGAAGATTGAAATCTACACTAACCAAACTTGGAAACTACCTCTAACCTCTCTCTAATCTAATCTAAGAACTAACTAATGAAAAGCTGCCTTTGGAAATCTGATCCTTGAGTATTTATAGTGTCCCCAATGCTTGGTCCAATATGCCCTACATTAAATGCGCGAAAAGACGAGTTACCCCTGAAAATATGAAAATCCAGACTCGCGCTCGGACGGCTTCCACGGCTGGCGGTCGAACGGCGGTAGGAGGGTGGTCGAGCGGCGGCGATAATCTGGTGCAGAGATTTTTTGCTCGGACGCTGAAGGCCACTTGCTCGATCGTCCTTCATGGGGTGCTCGATCGTAGTGTATTGTCCCGACGTCCGATTATGACTTTTTCATATTCGATCCCATGGCTCATTTAGGCCTCCTAGGGTCTTTAATTGAGTATTAGAAACATCCCTATGAGCTCGAATTCCATTATCTTCTTTCCAATAGTCGGGCATTGCTTGTTTTTGCTCGTTTTTACCTACAAAGCACATTTTCTTGCCACCAAAGGGTTAATAGCGCAAAGTATACCAAATTAAGGTCAAATATGAATATAATCTCATCAAAACTATGTAGAAATGGATGCTAAAACATGCAATTATGACCCTAATCACACCCCCAAACTAGATTATTGCTCGTCCTCACGCAACGAAGCGATAAGATAGGGGCATAATTGTGCTAATGAAGCATCAAGAACATCATTGACTGCCATAGAATCATAGCTCAATATCAAACAAGTCTAAAATGCAATTTCATCAAATCAAATCAATGAACAAATTGTCAAATCAACAAGTCATGATCCTCACGTAGAAGTGTATAGTTCATCTCTCAAGTGTTTGAGGTTCTCTCAATCTTCACACAATGATACAAAAACTACCATAAGCTTGGCTAAAGTCTCAAATTCTCCACCACTTGGAATGAAAAATTATTCACACATCAATGAGGACTTTCATAAGGTTGTAATGTTGGCTCTTTGGTAGGGAATGATAGATATAGATAAGAGTGACTAAGTATGATTAATAAAGCATAGAAGGAATTAAGTAATAGTCATTCACATCTTCAAGCAATTGTGCACATTCTTCATGCTCTTCAAAATCACACTTTCAAGATCATTCTTCCCTTCTTTTGCAATTAATAGCCATACTCACAACAAAGGTCAACTTGACCATATTTTAAACAAAAGTCAACTTTTTTCTCATGCTTTGCTAGCACTTGCCTTTGAACCTTCTTTTCACATCAATCCATGCATTGAATTCTTCATATCTTCCACTTTAGGCCACCATGTTCTTCATCATATCACCAATCTTCCTTCCTTCTTTTCACTCTACTAATCATGGGGACAAGAGAGTTCCAAAAAGGAAGGAAAATGGCTTAAAGTGTGGTTAGCCAAGAGAAAGGATTATAAGCAAAAAATGGTGAGCAAAGGATAATAATATCATTGGTAGGCTCATAGGGCAAAGTAGCTCAATAATGATCAAAGAAATGCCTCAAATCATATCATGTGAAATCGATGTCTAATATAGCCTCAAACAAGACTAAAGCCAAGTTCTAGAGTATAATGCACATGTGTGGAACTCACATCAAAGAAATTTCATCCGTTCAAGATTGAAACGGGCATAAATGACTCAAAACCTCACGAGATAGGTTGATCATGACTCATCTCATATAAAAATGCTCATATCATCAAAATCTCAAGTATCATCAAATTCATAGCACAAAAGACAAGATAAGAATCAAGCCATAGCTCCACTACATCTAACATATACTATCAACTCATCCACACAATCATAAACATATCTCATGCCACACTACTCAAAACAAGCAACAATGGTTAAAATCAACAAGCAAAAATGAGGCATCACATAAGCATATGGTCTAAAACATCAAGGAAGCACTAAAATCATCCTAAAGCATAGCATTGCAATGAGATTTATGAAACAAAGACACCCCCCAAACTTTTTTGGACCAAGGGTCTAAAAAGTTTGGCAAAGAGTGGAGAAAAGATCATGCAATGCTCAAGACAAAGCAAAATACAACAAGAATCAACAATTAAGCTGAACATAGCAATCTACAAAAGAAGAAACTAACATGAGGAAAAGGAAGCAAGTAAACAAGCATAAGTACGAAGGGAGTATAGAAAACATACCTATGGAAGGAAGTGAAGAGTAGAAATGTAGAGCTTGAATTCCAAGAATTTTCCTCTCCTTTTCTCGTGTATTTTAGAAGAGTGTGTGTGCAAGAATTTGGTGTAAAATGTGTGTGCTTGTGTATGGAACATGGTGTACAATGGTGTAGGAAGAAAGTGTGGTCAAAACAAGAAAAACGGTCAAGATTCCTTACCTCGTGAAGTGCACTCGGACAGCCCTTGACCACCGCTCAGACAGCCTTCACGCGGCGCTCGGACGTGAGCCAAGCTTCCTGACCTGGTGCGATTTTTTGCCCCGGGCCGTAGCCATCTGCTCGGACGTACGAAGGCTCCCACTCGAGCACAAGAAGAAACCCGCTCGGACAGAGCACTTTTTCCATAATTTCCGAAATTAAATTCCCTACACCATATCAAACAATTTCAAACCACAACAAACATCACCCATCATCATCAAATAATCAATGTGAAGAATGATCACACCCCCCAATGTTTTTTGAATTGTAAATCCTAAAAGTTTAGAAAAGAATGATGAATATGGCAATAGCTAAGCAATTTAGCACACAACCAAGTATAATCATGCACAACACTATCCAACACCTATCCTACCATCTCAATATAAACTCCCCCAAACTACTCTTTTAAGCACAAGTAATAATCAAGAGTGAAAATAGCACAACTTACTTCCTAATCCAAAATCATGAAAACAAAACAAAAATTTAACTAACAAAGGATACTAAAAGGATATAAGGGTGGGTTGCCTCCCACCTAGCGCTTGGATTTAACGTCCCCTAGCCGGAAGCACCAATGTTAGCAAAATGGCCAAGGATATTTGGCCTCCTCATCAAATATAAATCTCAAAGCATAATGATCAAGGAAACAAGTAGGATTTCTACCCCACACCCCAACTTTCCTTATCATTTTAAATTTATAAGCACAAGAATTTTCCTCTTTTCTTCTCAAAACACCATTCCACCCCCATCTCCTACTATCAAATATATTCAAAAGGATTTACAATTCAATCTTTTCATCAATCAATTCAAGAGGCAAGACAAATTCACAATAAACAACTTTATCAATTAAAGCACAAGTAGAAGAGTGAAAGGTTAGAGAAATGCTCATTTCAATTTTAGGCTCCTCTTCCACTTCAATTTATTGTTTTTCTTCAATTAAGCTCAAGTCCATGAGTGAATATTTATCTTCCTCTTCTTGATCATCTTCCTTTTCTCCTCTTAAATCATCTAAATTACACCCATCTTCCTCCTCCAACTTTGCTTCACAAATCTCTTGGGCTTGTTTGGCCAATTGTTCCACTTTGAGCTCTAAGCTCTTGATTTGATCTCCTCGAGATTTGAACATTTTATCAAACTTCTCATTAGTCTCCTCAAAGCATATTTTGGCATCCTTTCGAATTTTTTCAAGTCAATTTAGGATGTAAACTAGAGTATCATTAATATGGCTTGGAGAAGCTTCTTCATGATTTGAAGGAATAGGAGAGGGTAATGTGTAGGAATATGGATCCTCATAAGAGTAAGGGTTAGGAGGATAAGGAATTTTGTGTGGAGGTGGTGGTTGATATGGGTGAGGTTGATACGTATAAAAATTAGAAGAATATAGATATTGTGGAGAATACGAGTAATGGTTGTATTCGTCCATCTCAATTGAGCTCACTCCTACAAAAAAAATAAGCAAGTATCAACACTCACCAAGGATGATTA
This sequence comes from Prunella vulgaris, assembly GCA_026898435.1. Lineage (NCBI taxonomy): Eukaryota > Viridiplantae > Streptophyta > Magnoliopsida > Lamiales > Lamiaceae > Prunella > Prunella vulgaris. Next base: position 17,750 of record JAPKLY010001151.1, read on the forward strand.
AGTACACACAAAGAAACAAAGTAAAGACATGTAAACACACATCACCACAAATAGTTACCAAATTCGACAATAACAAAAACAACAAACAAACCCACCAACAACATCTAAACTCTCACAAAAAAATGCAAAAATCGAAAATAAGGAACAAAATAGAACAACCAACAAACTAGCCATCTCCCCGGCAATGGCGCCAAAAATGTGCTTGCCCAAAAGTTGTCTACATGCAAGTGTACACGATCGTTATCGTCGTGGCAAGTTTAACCAAGTTTATTATTTATCGAACACAGGGAGAGGGCGGATTGTAAGGTAAGATTATTGTTCCGAATTCGAAAACACAAAGCAAGTAAAGAGAATAAGGTATCTATCATCTACTAGTGCGTCAAACAAGTAAACTACCTATTACCTTGGGTTGCAATGTGAGCAAATTGTGAGAGAGGTGTATTAGTGTACTATCCTATGTTTCATGTGGTGAAGTATCACTTACTAATGCAATGATGTACGGTACAATCAATTGGCAAGCTACTCTAACATGCATAGGTCTCCCTAGATACACATTAGAGCCTCTAATTGTCTTTCCAATTCACTAAGGTAATTCTCACTATCATAGGAATTTTAACAAACACTTAGAATGAAATGTCCTAATCACAAGAAGGTTTAGGAAAATAGCCCAATTCTCGTATGAGACTAACTCCCTAATGGCTCATACAATCAATTATGCATTCCAAGCATTCATACAATCCAACATTATAGAGAATTGATCATACAACATCTCAAAGCATTCATAAGATCAACATTAACACCACATTGCTCCATAGGAGTCATACACTAACACACAAAGAGATTAGCCAATGGCTAATTGAGAATTAACTACTGCAATCAAGAACGTAAACATCATATCTAATCACTATTACAAAGGAAATCAAAGAGAACTTACCAATGCAAGTGGAATTGAAATACTATCTACAAACCTCAAAGTGCTAACTCTTCATCCATAATGCAAAATGAGAAATTGAACCGTACAATCGTAGCTCTAATCGAGATAAGAACATAGAAACAAATGGATTAAAGATCCAATGGATGGATCAAAAGTAATTGTAGAGAGAAGATTGAAATCTACACTAACCCAACTTGGAAACTACCTCTAACCTCTCTCTAATCTAATCTAATAACTAACTACTTAAAAGCTGCCTTTAGAAATCTGATCCTTGAGTATTTATAGTGCCCACAATGCTTGGTCTAATATGCCCTTTATTAAACGCGCGAAGAGACGAGATTACCCCTAAAAATATGAAAATCCAGACTCATGCTAAGACGGCAGCAGGACAGCTCTAGAACGGCTTCCACGGCAGGCGGTCGAGCGGCGGTGATAATCTGGTGCAGAGATTTTTTGCTTGGACGCTGAAGGCCACTTACTCGATTGTCCTTCATGGGGCGCTCGACCGTAGTGTATTGTTGATTAGGGTCATAATTGCATATTTTTGCATCCATTTATACATGGTTTTGATGTGTTTATGTTCATATTTGACCCTAAAATGCTATACTTTGTGCATTTAACCCTTTTTGGCTAGAAATTTATGTTTTGTAGTGAAAACGAGTAAAAATTGGCTAGAGACGAGCAAGTTTGTAAAAGTCTAGAAATTATGAGTTGATACAAAGGAGGCGAATGATATACCATGTCGAAGAGTTCGAAGAGAGGGTCGCAACGGAAAAGGAATCGAATCAATCGGAGCTCTAGAACTCAAGATATGAAGAAAACGAGGAAGTCGAGGATCGATCGGACAAGTCGAGGCCGAGCTCGACCGCAGCCAGGCCAGACTCGTGTGACCATGAGCCTGCACTCGTGTGACACATCTCTGGTTCGGGCGAGGTTGAGTCACACTAGTGATCACACGAGCTGGACTCGTGCGGCGACTGTGGTGCACTCGTGTGATGCCCCGGACTTCACATTTTCGAAGGGCTATTTCGTCTTTTTGCGCGTTTAATGAAGGGCATTTTTGACCAAGCATTGTGGGCACTATAAATACTCCAAGGATCAGATTCTCAAGGCATCCAAGTCACATTAGTTCATAATCATAGTTAAATTCTTAGATTAGAGAGAGAGAGAGGTAGTTACTTGTGGGTTTCTTAAGATTTCTTCTCACCAATTCTTAGATAACTTTTGATCTACCGCTTTGGTCGTTGATCCGTTAATTCCTGCATTCTCATCTGGTCTAAGGCTACATTCTCACCGATTGAATTTCAATTTCCATTGTCGGATTGCTAGTTGGCATTTTAGAGGTAAATTGTATCTTTCCAATTTTCATTGTAATAGGTAAATCTCTTTACATTTCTTGCTTAATGATGATTGTTCCTAGCTTAATTGTTCTAATGTTTACTCAATTAGCCATGAGCTAATTCCTTTATGTGTTAGTGTATGATTCCTATGGAGTAGTGTAGTGATATGTTGATCTTTTTAATGATTTGAGTTGTTGTATGATCAATTCTCTACATTGATGGATTGTATGAATGTTTGCATGTGTAGATGATAATAAGGGCCATTAGGGAGTTAGTCTCTTGCGAAAGTAGAGCTACTTTCCTAAACTTTCTTGTATTAAGGCCAATGCATATCAAGTGTTTGATAAAATTCCTAAGATAGTGAGAATTATCTCTAGTGAATTGGATGAACAATTAGAGGCTTTGATATGTTATTAGGGAAACCTTTTGCATGTTGGAGTGGCTTGCCCATTGATTATACCCAATCTCATTGCATGATAAAGTGATACTTCACTCCATGAAACATAGGATAGTACACTAGCTCATATCTCTCACATTTGCTCACTTTGCAACCCAAGGTGATAGGTAGTTTACTTCTTTGACGCATTAGTAGACGATAGATACCTTTCCCCTTAATTACTTTGTTAGTTAGCCAATTGAAACAACGAATTTTCCTTACAAGTCCCCGTCTCCTTTGGGTTTGATATATATTAAAACTTGGTCAAGCTTACCACTTGCGCGAGGACTCATTTACACCGAACAAGTTTTTGGCGCCGTTGCCGGGGAGATGGCTAGTTTGTTTGGATGTTTGTTGTTTCTTTTAAATTCAAATTTTGTTGGTAATATTGTGAGAGTTTTGTTATTTGTGGTGATGTGTGTTTACATGTCTTATCTTTGTTTCTTTGTGTGTTCTTAATCATCCTTGGTGAGTGTTGATACTTGCTTATATTTTTTGTAGGAGTGAGCTCAATTGAGATGGACGAATACAACCATTACTCGTATTCTCCACAATATCTATATTCTCCAAATTTTTATACGTATCAACCTCACCTATATCAACCACCACCTCCACACGAAATTCATTATCCTCCTAACCTTTACTCTTATGAGAATCCATATTCCTACACATTACCCTCTCCTATTCCTTCAAATCATGAAGAAGCTCCTCAAAGCCATATTAATGATACTCTAGTTTACATCCTAAATAAATTTGAAGAAATTCGAAAGGATGCCAAAAGAAGCTTTGAGGAGACTAATGAGAAGATTGATAAATTGTTCAAATCTCGAGGAGATCAAATTAAGAGCTTGGAGCTCCAAGTGGAGCAATTGGCCAAACAAGCCCAAGAGATTTGTGAAGAAATGTTGGAGGATGAAGATGGGGGTTATTTAGATAATTCAAGAGGAGGAAAGGAAGATGATCAAGAAGAGGAAGACAAATGTCCACTCATGGACTTGAGCTTAATTGAAGAAAAACAACAAATTGAAGTGGAAGAGGAGCCTACAATTGAAATGAGCATTTCTCTACCCTTAGACTCTTCTACTTGTGCTTTAATTGATAATGTTGTTTGTTGTGAATATGTCTTACCTCTTGATATAATTGATTATAAGCTTGAATTGAAAATCTTCTTGAATATTTTTTATAGTAGGAGATGGGGGTGGATTAGGTTGAGAAGAAAAGATGAATTTTCTTGTGCTTATAAATTCAAAATGATATGGAAAGTAGGGGTGTGGGGTAGAAATCCTACTTGTTTCCTTGATCATTATGCTTTGAGATTTATGTTTGATGGGGAGGATGAAAGATATCCTTGGCCATTTAGCTAACATTGGTGTCGTCCGGCTAGGGGACGTTAAATCCAAGCGCTAGGTGGGAGGCAACCCACCCTTATATCCTTTTGATATCCTTTGTTAGTTAGATTTTTTTTTTCATGATTTTGGATTAGGAAGTAAGTTGTGCTATTTTCACTCTTGATTGTTACTTGTGCTTAATTGATAGTTTGGGGGAGTTTATATTGAGATGGAAGGATTGGTTTTGGATAGTGTTGTGCATGATTATACTTGGATGTGTGCTTAATTGATTAGCTATTGCCATATTCATCATTCTTTTCCAAAATTTTAGGATTTACAATCCGAAAAAGTTTGGGGGGGTGTGATCATTCTTCATATGGGCTATTTGATATTGATTAATGAAGTTTGTGGTGTTTAAAAATTGTTTGAAGTGGTGTAGAAAAATTAAATTCGGTAATATTGAAAAAAGGCTCTGTCCGAGCGGCTGGCTCAAGGTGTCCAAGCGCTGGCCTTAGTGTGTCCGAGCAATTCACTACGACCAAGGGCGAAAAATTCCGCTCCACCAGGAGTCGTCCGAGCGGTGGCCTTAGGATGTCCGAGCTGCCATAGGAAGGCGTCCTAGCGGTAGCCCGGAGGTGAGTTTTCTTGTCCACTTTTCTTGTTTTGACCACACTTTCTTCCTACACCATTTTCCACACACAAACACACATATTTTACACCACATTCTTGCACACACACTCATCCAAAAACACATGAGAAGAGGAGAGAAAATTCTTGGAATTCAAGCTCTACATTTCTATTCTTCACCTCCTTCCATAGGTATGTTTTCTATACTCTTCCCTTACTAATGCATGTTTTCTTGCTTCCTTTTCCTCATATGAGTTTGTTCTATTGTGATTGCTTGTTTAGATTTAGATTGATTGTTTTGAGCTTAATTATTGATTCTTGTTGTTTTGAGCTTTATTCTTGTGCATTGCTTGATATTGTCTCCACTTCTTTGCCAAACTTTTTAGATCCTTGGTCCAAAAAAGTTTGGGGGGTGTGATCGTTTTGCCATTCTCTTCGCAATGCTATTCTTATATTGATTTTTTGTGCTTCTATGATGTTTTGGTCCATATGCTTAGGATTAGGCCTTGTTTTGCTTGTTATTTTTGGCCATATTGTTGTTTGCTTTGAGTAGTGAATGCATGAGATATGTTTATTGTTGTGTGGATGAGTTGAAAGTCTTGATTTGTGTAGTGGAATTATTGCTTGATTCGTGTTGATCTTTAAAACTTTTGAATTCATGATTCTTGAGATTTCATTGATATGAGCATTTTTGATATGATATGAGTCTTGATCAACCATGTCCCGTGAGATTTGAGCTAAATTTTGCCCGTTTCAATCTTGAACGGATGATATTTTTCTTGATGTGAGTTCCATACATGTGCATTATACTCTAGAACTTGGCTTTGTTCTTGTTTGAGGCTACATTAGATAATGATTTCTCATGATATGAGATGAGACATTTTCTTTGATATATATTGAACCACTTAGCCCTATGAGCCTACCATTGATATTGATATCCTTTGCTCACCATTTTGTGCTTATAATCCTTTCATTTGGCTATACACACTTTAAGCCATTTTCCTTCCTTTTTGGAACTCTCTTGTCCTTATGATTAGTAGAGTGAAAAGAAGGAAGGAAGATTGGTGATATGATGAAGAAAATGGCGGCCAATGTGGAAAGAAATCCTATGCATGGATTGTTATGAAAAGAAGGTTCAAAGGCAAGTTCTTGCAAGAAATTGAAAAAGGTTGACTTTTTGAAAAAATTATGGTCAAGTTTGACTCTAGTGTTGTGAGTATGTTCACAATTTTTGCAAAAAAGGAAGATTGATTCTTTGAGAGTGTGATTTTGAAGGAGCATGAAGATGAGATTGCTATTTTCATAAAGATATGATCTACATGATGATTCCTTCTATGCTTTACTAATCATACTTAGTCACTATTATCCATATATTCCCTTCCCTACCAAAGAGCCAACACTACAACCTTATGAAAGTCCTCATTGATGTGTGAATGATTTGTCATTTCAAGTGGTGGAGAATGTAGACTTAAGCCAAGCTTATGGTAGTATGTGTATGTGTTGTGATGATTGAGTGAGCCTAAACACTTGAGGGTTGAGCTAAACACCTATCTTGTGAGGATCATGACTCATTAATTTGATATTGTGCTAATTGATGTGATTAGGGTCATAATTGCATGTTTTTGCATCCATTTCTACATGGTTTTGATGTGTTTATGTTCATATTTAACCCTAAAATGCTATACTTTGTGAATTTAACCTTTTCTGGCTAGAAAGTTGTGTTTTGTAGTGAAAATGAGCAAAAATCGGCAAGAGACGAGCAAGTTCGTAAAAGTCCAGAAATTATGAGATGATCCAATGGAGGAAAATAAATACCATGTTGAAGAGTTCGAAGAGAGGGTCGCAACAGAAAAGGAATCGAGTCAATCGGAGCTCTAGAACTCAAGATATGAAGAAAACGAGGAAGTCGAGGATCGATCGGACAAGTTGAAGCCGAGCTCGAGCGCAGCCAGGCCAGACTCGTGTGACCATGAGCCTGCACGCATGCGACACATCTCTGGTTCGGGCGAGGTTGAGTCACACGAGTGATCACACGAGCTGGACTCGTGCGGCGACTGTGGTGCACACGTGTGATGCCCCGAACTTCACATTTTCAAAGGGTTGTTTCGTCTTTTCACGCGTTTAATGAAGGGCATTTTTGACCAAGCATTGTGGGCACTATAAATACTCCAAGGATCAGATTTTCAAGTCATCCAAGTCACATTAGTTCATAATCATAGTTAAATTCTTAGATTAGAGAGAGAGAGGTAGTTACTTGTGGGTTTCTTAAGATTTCTTCTCACCAATTCTTAGATAACTTTTGATCTACCACTTTGATCATTGATCCGTTAATTCCTGCATTCTCGTCTGGTCTAAGGCTACATTCTCACCAATTGAATTTCAATTTCCATTGGCATTTTAGAGGTAAATTGTATCTTTCCAATTTTCATTGTAAAAGGTAAATCTCTTTACATTTCTTGCTTAATGATGATTGTTCCTAGCTTAATTGTTCTAATGTTTACTCAATTAACCATGAGCTAATTCCTTTATGTGTTAGTGTATGATTCCTATGGAGTAGTGTAGTGATATGTTGATCTTTTGAATGATTTGAGTTGTTGTATGATCAATTCTCTACATTGATGGATTGTATGAATGCTTGCATGTGTAGATGATAATAAGGGCCATTAGGGAGTTAGTCTCTTGCGAAAGTAGAGCTATTTTCCTAAACTTTCTTGTATTAAGGCCAATGCATATCAAGTGTTTGATAAAATTCCTAAGATAGTGAGAATTATCTCTAGTAAATTGGATGAACAATTAGAGGCTTTAATATGTTATTAGGGAAACCTTTTGCATGTTGGAGTGGCTTGCCCATTGATTATACCCAATCTCATTGTATGATAAAGTGATACTTCACTCCATGAAACATAGGATAGTACACTAGCACATATCTCTCACATTTGCTCACTTTGCAACCCAAGGTGATAGGTAGTTTACTTCTTTGACGCATTAGTAGATGATAGATACCTTTCCCTTTAATTGCTTTGTTAGCTAGCCAATTGAAACAACAAATTTTCCTTACAAGTCCCCGTCTCCTTTGGGTTCGATATATATTAAAAATTGGTCAAGCTTACCACTTGCTTGAGGACTCATTTACACCGAACAATTGTCCCGACGTCCGATATCGACTTTTTCATATTCGATCCCACAGCTTGTCTAGGCCTCCTATGGTCTTCAATTGAGTATTAGAAACATCCCTATGAGCTCGGATTCCATCATCTTCTTTCCAATAGTCGGGAATTGCTTGTTTTTCCTCATTTTTACCTATAAATCACATTTTCTTACCACCAGTATACCAAATTAGGGTCAAATATGTATATAATCTTATGAAAACAATGTAGAAATGGATGCTAAAACATGTAATTATAACCCTAATCAAGAATGTTCCATGTCACCTGATGAAAAGACAGAGGACTTCAATGCAACCGTTAGGACTGGACTGAGGAACAATTAAGACAGACCAATGAGAAGCTGCCACCTATGTACGGACCTGACACAAAAGACTGACCTGTCAGTACCAAGTTCAGAAGCAACCACAACCTAGGATGGCACAGTTTTTAAAGGCGGCTGCATTAACTCTAAGCAGACATTTAATGAGCTTTCAACCATTAATGCTTAAGAGTTGACCATCCAAAATCTGAAGAAGATCTTGAAGAACGTTGAATGCTACATTTACACAGATTTGACCATCGAAAATCTGAAGAAAATCTCAAAGAATGTTGGAACACCCAAATAACTTAAATTTAAAACTATTTCTTCAACGGATAGTTCTTCAAATTTAAGTCTATAAATACAATAGTTGAAGAAGAAGCTAAATACGAGAAACTAAAAATCTCAACTGAAAATCTGAAAGCTCTCCAAAGTTCATCATACTCTCAAGCATTCGAAATCACTCTAGTTTCCCAAGTGCCCACATTGTTTAAAGCTCAACCTTGTATTTAGGATTACACTGTTATATTCTTAGAAGCGTACTGAGATAACCCAATCTAGATACTGGTCATCATTGTAAAGGGTTATCTCAACCTTAGTTGGAGAACTCAAGCCCTTAAACTTAGATAGGTTCAAGGTTGTGAGTTGAGAGAAAGTAAGTTGAGAAGTGTCTCAGTCTGAAATCTGAGAGGACTAGGACTCAGTGAAAATCCTAGAGATCAAGAGGAGCTATTCTTGATCAGTGCACCTTGGCACTCTAAAACAAGGAATTCCTGTGGTTTAGGAATTCTCCTGTTAAATTAGAAAAAGTGGATGTAGGAGAGTTTAACTCCGAACCACTATAAATCCCTATGTCTTTTGTGCTTCTGTGTGAGTTAACTACTTCAAATGTTTTAAAAATAATTCGCTACACAATTAAAACTTGATCTAACCCACAGGCCACTTATCAGGCGACCTTTAAGTCTACTGATACTTTAATAGGTAGCCTGTGCTTTTAAAAGTTTGTTGTAAAACTGATCTTTGAAAAATCTGAACTTACAGGTGTATTCCCCCCCCATACACCTGTCTTTGTCTATTTTGGACCAACACTACTACCTTTCCTCAATTGAATTTCTTACGAACTATATTAGTCTCTCTTATGGGTGTAGGTAAGGCTGCCAATTTTTTCTTGATTTAGGGAGGATAGTTCACGCTCTTTAGCATTCATAAAGGGAAAAATTTGACGCTGGTATTTAAAAAGGGCTGTTGGCCGAAACGTTTATGGCTGGAAAAATAAATATTGGCCATTCATCAATCTTGAGTAAATCTTGAATAAATCTTGAGGATACTAAAATATCTTCCATAAAAATTTTAAATCTTCTAACTAACTCTAAAACTTAGGTACTTAATCCTTACGTAATTTTTACTTTCCAATAAGAAATTTGAATATGTACCCTTTTTCTTGATTTAAAAAACTCATCATAAAATCTAATCCCATAAGATTTATTCCTAATTACTTCTATACCCTTAAAGAATTGATACCTTAAAAAATGATCCTACATTTCTCAAACCAACATGATTTTAACGCTTAATATCTATAAAAAAAATTCTCTTATTCCTTGATTAAAGGTTAAAGTCCTAATCTAGAATTTCAATTAAACTAACCTGGAATAATTTAATCATTCTAAACCAAGCAAGGAAATTAAAACTTAGAGCTCAAGAAAACTTAAAGGACCTAAACTAACAAAATCTTAAAACGAGCACAAGAACAGTATACTAAACTTTTTGAAAGAAAAACTAACTTCATTTAGGTTAGGTGTTACATTTGACACTGGCAAAGCATGGGTTGTGGCATTGTCACCAAGTGGAGTTTTTTAGGTCAACAATAATGTTTCATGTACGGTCGATTTGAGGAGTCGTAAATGTTCATGCGGGTAGTGGTTTGTAACTGGGTTCCCCTGCGGTCATGCTGTGACCGTGATAACTAGAAACTGCCCATCCATTTTCACATATGTGGATAAGTACTTTTACTTGACATTGTACATTCTGTGTTATAAGGAAGATAAAAATCCCATTCCAGATACTGTTAGTTTTGAATTTGAACCTCCAGCCGATTAACCCAAGTTGCTTCCACCAACTCTTAAGAGGAAACCTGGTCGTCCCAAAAAACTAAGAAACACCTCGTATGGAGAGTATCCCAAAAAGAAACCGAAACTCTGTGGTTTATGTGGCAAGAGGGGAGTACATGATCCAAGATGCACCAAAGAACAAACTTCAAATCTAGGGGTCTACAATTGAAGAGGTACACTGCTTGCAATCCATTCTATATTATTTTTTCAAACTTTTGTTATATGCCATATAAAATAAATCAACATATATAGGTGTTTGCGATAACTGTAATTTTTTGTTTGCAGTGGTTGGTAAGCCGAAGTTTGACAAATGTGAATATAGGAGCTGTCATTTCATTATCGTATTAAGTTTTACTTTTGGGGTATACTATAAAAACTGGTATTATTCATATCTTTTGTATAAAGTCAGTCTAATGAAACTTTGAACTCTTTTGCAGAGTAAAGTGTTTCTTTGGGTGACATGATCTGATTTCCCTTTTCCCATATTTATATAATGTAATCCAGTCTTTTGTACTGTTAGTAAACACTGCTGGTGGTTTGTTATTTGAAAATCTGGTCTTTATATTTGTAATTCCTCATAATGCTTGCAACAGTTTTATGTTTCAGTACATTAGTGTTCTGCATTCATCAGAACTAAATATTGACTTATAAATATACTTTCAATTATTGAATAAATAAGGACCCTAGAATGTCCCACTGTTACATTATCAAATTTATGTTAGTTGGGCTGTTACAATAGCTTACAAACAATGAAACTAACATAGCTAAGGAATGTCTCATTTTTTTCTAATGCTGATGCAATAATGAAACTAACATAGCTATTACAACAAATGTCACTATATTTCCAACCAACAATGTTGACAATGTTATCTGATATGTGCTCTTGTTACTCCTTGTTTGGGCCCTTGTATTGCATTCTTGATCTTCATTGATAGGACTTGAGATGTCTCCATGCGCAAATTTGGTTGGCTCACCTTCAATTGGATTGCAGCAGTGTGGGAAACCATGTTAGCGGCAAAAGTAGAACAATAGTCTTGGATTTTTTGGAGATTCGTAAACCAGAATGGATGCCGGAGTGTTGCATGCACGGTAAAATGACCTGCTGTACCTCAGATATGTACCACTCATTTGACTGTGAGCTTGATTGTTCCATCCTCAAACTATTAACAATTGTGCAGACAGAGAGTATGCGCTATGAAAGATTTCTGGTTTTATGCAACACACTAAGCATTCTGCTCTTTATATAGGTTTTTTTGTGTGTAATATTTTTATCATTTCTTGAGTTTGTAAAAACGGTAACCTCATGTGCTTATCTATAAAGCTGTAATTTTTTCTATTTCATATCTGTTCAACGGTTATGTACTCAGGTCCGGTTTCCAACGTCTAGTTTCCAACAATATCTTGTGAGCTGAGCTAATTCCACTCTAATGTATCCTTTTTTTTGTTTTTTGGGAAACTGGCCCATTTTTTATTAATGCTGAGCACATGCCCAAATATGTTAGTATAAGATTAATTTTATTTTTTGTTATTTAATTGGTGATGTGCAAGCCCACCATGTGCAACACCAGACTGTGCAAGGCCTACCCGTGCAAGGAACAATTTTTTTTTTCTGTGCAAGGCCCATCATGTGCAATCCTATATTGCACAACCTGAGATTTTTTTGTGCAAGCCCAGTTTGCACAAACTATTTTTTTTTTGTTGGGCCAGTTTTGTAGAACGCCAGACTTATAACCGACCCAAATATATATGCACATATATTTTTACCACCTTTGCATAGCTTATATATATATATATATAAAGAAGGAAAATAGATAGATATGCACACATTACAAATGTATATAACAAAAAATATATCATTCTAGTACTTTCAATTTACAGCACCCAGCATATCTATATTTCAGAATCTAAGAAACCAAAATAATCTAACTAACATCCTTTGTCCCTGAATTAATATCATTTACCAATCTTCACAAAACAAACATTTATGAACAACACATCACCACTACAGCTTCAAAAAAAAAGATCTTTAATGCAGCAACAACCTTCAGCAGCTAAGGCACCCTCAAGCTTTCGATAACATACTCCTTCACCCACGTTCCCCTCCACATGTTCTCCAAATACTACCCACTATAAGCACTCATTCGCATATTAAAGATGAAGAAAGTCCCCAACGGAAAGAGCTGACATAGTATTTCCTCGTCGTTCCCATCAATTGACACTAAAGGATTTTGAGTGTACCGAACATTAAATAATGAAACCCCCGGGTCCAGAATAATTGTTCTTGCCCTCTAGAATTCCGGTTTCGAAATATCATCCAAGATCCACAATTTGAAAACATTCCCCTCATCAATCTCTCTACAGAACAGAACCATCCTATTATCATCCAAGGCCCTAAGCATAAAGTCCTTGTTTACAACAAAATTTGGGGGAAACACAAATCTTTGATAAGTTCTGGTCTCAAGATTAAATGACCCAATGAATTGATCTCCATTGCACATATATTACAACCCAATGTAAACATCCAAAAACACAGACACATGGAATTCCTAAGGGATCCTTAAATTGGGAATCAGGGACATGCACCCATTCATTTGAATTTGAGGAATACAATATAACATCACAACAAAAAAGTTCAGTGCAGTACACTGTGACTCTAAGCACAATTAAATCACCAGTTCTTAAGTTACTACCCATCCCGAAAAACAAAGATGCAAGATCACATGAAATGGGAAATGGAATATAATAAAATGGAAGGTCACGCATTTTACCGGTGGTGGGGTTGTGGATGTAAAATCTGTCTGACCAAGTAGTAAACAGAGCAAGCCCTCTCCAGGAAGCCATCACCTCTTTTGGGGCCTCATATTCAGTCCAGACTTTGTTGTTTTTCACAGATCCTTCCTTCGTTGCCCTGTAATACAACAGAATATTCCCATACTCTGCCCCCCTAAAAATCACCAATTTCAGTTGGGCTCTCATTTGGGCTTCATGAATATTGATGAACCCTTTGCTCGAAAAAACATCCCGGAGCCTCTTGCACTCACATTTCAACCCAGCCAGGAGTTTGGCATGAAACATAGAGAATATGTATTCCACAACATCATCCGATAGTTCTTGAAGAATCTGTCGCGTAAAAAAAAGATTTGCCATTATTTCTTCCCACGAAATTTCATTTCAAAAGTTTCATCGCCTAACTAAACGATTTGCCATTCTCTCTTCCCTCGAATTTTCCATGGTAAAGTTTGGTTTATCGGAATGTGTGCTATCTCTCTCTTTGTTCTTAGGAAAGTTGTTGAGTCTTCCTCTTTTTTTGATCTAAGAAAACCTGGAGTTGTAATATTCGTGTTTTTTCATCCAAAGTGTCTTTTCAAGAACAACCAATCGGTGTTGTAATTAATGTAGAATTCAAAAAGCCAAGAAACTTATTGGTTGGTTTGATTAATCATTTTAGAACAAGAAACTGTAATAACGAAAAAAGGCGGGCAAGGGTATTTTTGTCTTTTCTCCCTGTTTTTATTGCATATTTTTTTTAATGTTCTACTGGAAAGAAAATCATTTCCAACATTTTTTTAAAAGGATTTATTATTTTTGTTAAATCTTGTCTCAACTAAAATAACCACATATGGTGCTATGTGTTTATTTTATTTTTTATTATTTTTTCAAAATTATAATTTATATATAATAATATTCTTAAGTATTATTTTTAAGACATTGAAGAATGAATTTTTTTTTTTTTCAGTAGTTATTGTGTATCAATTTCTGAATATATTAATAATCTAATAAAGGCCCAGCATGCACAGGGCCAATATTAATTTTTTTTTCTGGGAATAAGTGGGCCTTGCACAGAAAAGTTTTGCACACGGCCCACAATGCACAAGGACCATATTGCACTTCGAACCCTGTTGCACACACCCCCATTTTTGCACCAAAAATATATTAATATCTAACAACAGGTAGTAATTTTTTTTTCTTGGAATAAGTGGGCCTTGCACTGAAAAATAAATTTCCACACGGCCCAACATGCACACGGCCCTTATTAATTTTGTAATTGTTTTTTTAAGAATATCTGGGCCTTGCACAAAAGGGGGCCTTACACAGAAAATAAATTGCACACGGCCCAACATGCACAAGGCCGATATTGCACTTCGAATCCTATTGCACACACCTCTATTTTTGCACCACAAATATATTAATATCTGAAAACATGTATTACTTTTTTTTCTTTTTCTGGGAATAAGTGGGCCTTGCACTGAAAATAAATTGCACACGGCCCAACATGCACATGGCCCTTATTAATTTTGTATTTATTTTTTTGGGAATATCTGGGCCTTGCACAGAAATGGGCCTTGCACAGAAATTAAATTGCACATAAAAAAATGCACACAACCCAACATGAACAGGGTACAACATGCACAGCCTCCAGGGAATAAGTCGGAATTGCACAAAAAATAAATTTGCACATGGCCCAACATGCACATGGCCCAACTTGCTCAGGGTCGAACATGCACAGGCCATTCATGCACACGGCCCACATTGCACTTGGGACACACACCCCCTTTTTCACCATAAATACATTAATATGATTAAATTTTGTAAAATCAATATACTGAACATATGCGATGAACCAGGTTTTTTTTTATTTTTTTCTTGGGCCTTGCACAAACATGAAATTACACACGACCCAATTGCACATCTTCCACAATAACTACCCCTTATTAGTGTTAACACAAACCAAAAATAGTCACCAAGTTTTTGCACATTGGACTTTATTGCATATATTGGGGCCCTATTTCCAATTCATTCTGGATTTATTCCAAGAATTTACCTTCCAAAACATACATACACAAAACTTCCAAAAATACTAAAATACTCATTTTAACACTAAAACTAGTATCATTCATTACAAATTCATTGTTTTCCCCTGTAATGGATTGTTAACTGCACAAAAAGATCAGCTTCACAGCATATACAAAACACCGTGCATAAGGCCAACTATCTAAAAGCAAAAAGCACGGTAACAAACCATCTGCACAAAAAATCAGTCTAAAATGTTTCTGATTTGAACAAACTAACTACACATACAAACTAAGCCTTCGCATTACTTGGATCAACAAACCATTTCACCATACGAGCACGATAATTCCCTGCTGATATCTCACTGTATTCCCCTTTACGAGGTGGCTTACCAGTCACAGCCTTCTCAATGTGATAGCACACTATCACACCACAATCAACTGTAGAAGACGCTTGTTGAAGACAATCCTCAAACTCAGGTTCAACCAATGTAGTTTTCAAGAAAATATGTGTAGGCCTTGCGTTTGTTGTATATCTCACGGAGCTTGGCATCAACATATCTCACATGTTTATATTTGTCCAGAAAAGTTATTAGAATATACAGAGAAATATTTTTTATAATACAGATTGTTATTTGTCAAGTTTTTTTTACCACAAACAAAGATTGTTTCAAATGATGATCCACTATTCCGCTCCCCCTTGAACACATTGAGTTGTAGAATTTCCATTCGCACTTCCACACATTAAACTTCAAAAGAGTCCAATGATCACCCATACCTCTTACCCGTGAACTTCCAGCTGTAACATCCCCACTTAAATAATACAAAAAAATGTGATGTGGCGCAAGTAGGAATGCTACTGAATAATATATATAGTATTAAAATACGCCACAAGTTTATACAGCGGAAGGCATAAAAATAAGTACGGCCGTAGCCTTAAATTTTTGCAAATAGCGTTCTAAACGTAAATTTATATAAAATAAAATGCCACTGCCAACCGAGTTTATTCGCCCACGTCGGGATCCATAGCATTTGTAAAAAAAAATTAAAACTAGAAGGGATAAGTGTTTGTAAACACTTAGTGGTGAATCTCTTGACAATTGCACAAATTAAAACATCAATGTTTATAACATGTGAGCCCCCGGAAGTTCAGCGGGTATCTCTGGGTGGTGCGACCAACCCGTGGTGCCGGGGCGACAGGACTATCTCAGTTGCCACCATTTAGGTGGACTATCTCAAACTCAGAGGCCAGTCGATAGCGGGCCAGACTCAAATATTTAACATTCAACATTTAATAAATGCAATTGTAAATAAAAGTAACACTCTGTGAAGAGTGAAGTGATTCCCCACCTTGTAGATTTGAACCTACAAAGAAAATTTTAATGATAGGAAATTTGTTACTTATCCCTTCACTTTTAAATAAATCATGAAATTCACATATCAACATCTTTCATATGATATACACATAAAATTTCAATTTTAGTCTCAATACATATTCAAAAGTTGTATCAAAGATCATAAATATCAATTAAGCATGTATAATTATCAAATAACTAGTCCTAAAGAAATATCGACCGTAAAATATAAACGGACTATTTTGAACAATTCGTACATAATTTCAGTTTCTGCAACCATCAATTAAAAATTCATATAAAACAAACTACTTTCCCAAAAATTCTAAAATTTTAACCACATAAACATAACTTAATTTAGTTTAATACAATAAATTTTAATTTTGAAATTCCTTACTAAACGCTACAATTTTTACGAAGAACAAACTAGTAACAATTTCTGACCCCTTAACATAGAAAATTCACCATAAATCAATCATAAGTCCAATACCTTTGAAATTTTAACTATAAACTCCCAACTTTATGTAGTTTATCACTGTACTTTGAATTTTTTTAAAAACCTAACCGATTTTGTCTTATTCCTAGCAAACTTTTACCGTTTTGGTTATAGAGTTCAAAAAACCTAGTTCATCTTTGAAAAATCACCAAAAATCAAATATTACTCCAATAGTTACGAAATTATAAACCTAATTTCAATAATCAGTATTCTATCACATAAACTATTTTCAGAATTTTTCACTGCATCAATCTGTCAGAATGAATTTTTAAATGAAACTTGGTCCAGATTTCGTTTTTTATGCATACATGATGATCATCTCAACATAACTTTAAATTTATTCACACAATTTCATGTTTTCCAAGTTATGAACATAAATAACTCATAAATAAACATGTTTAAGCTTATACCTTGTGAAAGAATGAATTAAAACATGAAATACATGAAGAGAACATTATATAACATCACAATCACTTGTTTTCAAACTTCTATCATCTCTTTTATAACCTAATCATGCCCCTATTTTAATCATCACTTAAACATGAAGTTAAGAAGCTTACCTAAGTGTTGATGGATTGAAATCTCTTCTCCTCTTCTTTCTTGGAAACTGACGGTTAGTATGTATATATGTATGTTTGTGTTTATTTCTCATGGTTGAAAAGTGAAGGGGTAAAGCCTATTTATAGGTAAATTAGGACATGTCTTGAGGCTTCTAAATCTTTCTAAAACCTTCTACTTAACCTCCAAGTAAGGAGGTTTAAGGAGGTGATGTGTAATGCTTAGGTCATCACTTAGGTCATGCTTATGTCATAGCTTATGTAATAATTTTGACTTTTTAAAATCCTAAAATATATTAGAATTAAAGCTCTCTTAAGGTTCTAAATTAATTACAAAGTCTATATATTAATTCTATAAAATATCAAGTAAACATTACACAAATTGTTTCTTAAGGAAAGTTTCATTTTATCACTTATATCTTACGAATAAATTACTAAAATTAAAAACTACATTTAATCTTAAGTTAAATACTTTAAGAGACAAATAAAGAGCATATAAAAATTCTAAAATCTCAAGAATAAACATATATCGAGCAAATAATACATTAATAGCATATAATCGTGCCCATGCATAAATTCAAATATAAATGTGTTATATAAGCTCATAAAATATCACAAAATATTTAGTGAAGGAAATATGGACATGAAAACTTAGGGTATTACAGTCTACCCCCCTAAAATAAATTTTGTCCTCAAAATTTCAAGTGTTACCGTAATTACTGAGTTAGGGGTACTTTGTTAAGACTTCGTCTTCTCTTTCCCAAGTGGCTTCTTCCTTTCCATGTTTATTCCACTGGACCTTAATCATTGGAATATCTCGATTTCTCAATCTATGAAGTTTTCTGTCAAGTATGGCTATAGGAACTTCCTCATAGGTTAGGTTGGTATCAATTTCTAGTTCAGGTTGGTTTACTATGTGGGTAGGGTCAGGTATATACTTCTGGAACATAGAAATATGGAATCTATTGTGTACTCCTGCCAAAGCTGGTGGCAATGCTACCCTGTAAGCTAAATCCCCAACTCGTTCCAAAATTTCATAAGGTCCAATGTATCTGGGTTTTAACTTTCCTCTTTTCCCGAATCGGAAAATTCCCTTCATTGGTGATACCTTTAAAAATACTTTGTCTCCGACCTCAAAGCTCAATTCTTTCCTTCGCCTATCGGCATATGCTTTCAGTCTATTTTGAGCTGCTTGCATTCTTTCTTTGATTTTCTTTACTACCTTAGTAGTCTCTTCGATCAATTCCGGTCCTAGTAACTTCTTTTCTTCAATTTCATCCCAACACAGTGGAGATTTGCATTTTCATCCGTACAATGCTTAGTATGGTGCCATTTTAATTGTAGTATGATAACTGTTGTTATAAGCAAATTCCACCAAAGGCAAATATCTTTCCCAACTTCCTCCAAAATCAATAATGCAAGCTCTTAACATATCTTCCAGAGTTTGAATTGTTCGTTCTGATTGACCATCTGTTTGGGGGTGAAAGGTTGTACTAAACTCCAATTTAGTGCCCATTGCCTCTTGAAGACTGCACCAGAATTTTGATGTAAATCGTGACTCTCTATCTGACACAATAGAAATTGGAACTCCATGTAACCGGACAATTTCTTTGATATAAATCTGAGCCAACTTGTCCAATGTAAATGTCATCTTTATTGGTAAGAAATGTGCCGTTTTGGTCAATCTGTCAACAATTACCCAAATAGCTTCATTCCCTTGCATTGACTTGGGTAATCCTACCATAAAATCCATCGTAATATTTTCCCATTTCCATTCCGAAATCTCAAGTGGTTTTAACAATCATGTTGGTCTTTGATGCTCAGCTTTCACCTGTTGACAGGTCAAACATTTTTGCACAAAATTACCAATGTCCATCTTCATATTTTTCCACCAAAATACCTTCTTCAAATCTTGGTACATCTTGGTTCCTCCAGGATGAACTGAATATGGTGTACAATGTGCTTCTTCCAATATTTCTTTCTTAAGTTCTTCTTTTTCTGGTACACATATTCTTCCTTGACATACTATAGTACCATCTTTTTGTGTCGAAAACTCCTTCGCTTTTCCTTCCTTAATTTTCTGTTTTATCTTTTCCAAGAATGTATCTTCACACTGAGCTTTTGTTATCCTTTCTTTCAAGGTTGGTTTCACTACCAAAGTATTGATTCTGACCTTTTCTTTGCGACTCAAAGCATCGGCTACTGCGTTTGCTTTTTCGGGATGGTATAGTATCTCGCAATCATAATCCTTTACCAACTCCAACCATCTTCTTTGTCTCATGTTTAACTCCTTCTGTTCAAAGATATACTTCAAACTCTTATGATCTGTGTAAATCTGACATTTATTTTCGTATAAGTAATGCCTCCAAATCTTGAGCGCATAAACAACTGCTGCTAACTCCAAATCATGTGTAGGATAATTTTGCTCATGTGGTTTCAATTGTCTTGATGCATACGCCACTACTTTTCCATTCTGCATAAGCACACATCCTAATCCCTGTTTAGAAGCATCACTGTATAATGTAAACCCTTCCGTACCTTCAGGAATTATTAGAACTGGGGCTGTTGTTAGTCTTTTCTTTAATTCCTGAAAACTTCTTTCACATTCTTCTGTCCATTCATACTTTGTATCTTTCCGAGTCAACTGAGTTAAGGGTTTTACAATCCGAGCAAATCCTTCAATGAATCTTCGATAATACCCTGCTAATCCAAGAAAACTCCTGACTTCTTTTACATTGGTTGGTGTCTTCCATAGGTTTATAGCTTCTACTTTTGCAGGGTCAACCTCTATTCCTAAAGCCGAAACCGTATGTCCAAGAAATATAACCTTATCCAATCAGAATTCACACTTCTTGAATTTAGCATACAATTTCTCTTTTCTCAGAGTTTCCAGCGTAATCCGATGATGTTTTGCATGTTGCTATTGACTTTTTGAATATACCATAATATCATCAATAAAGACGATAACAAACTGATCCAAATATTGGTGGAATACTCGATTCATCAAATCCATGAAAATAGTTGGCGCATTTCTAAGTCCAAATGGTAACACTACAAACTCGTAGTGACCATATCGAGTTCTAAACGCTGTTTTTGGAATATCACTTTCCTTAATCTTCACTTGATGATATCCTGATCTCAAGTCAATATTAGAAAATACACAGGCTCCTCTTAACTGATCAAATAGGTCTTCGATCCTGGGAAGTGAATATTTATTCTTGATGGTAAGCTTATTTAATTCCCGGTAATCAATGCACATCCTCAACGATCCATCTTTCTTTTTCACAAATAACACTGGTGCACCCCACGGTGACACACTCGGTCGAATGAAACCCTTATCCAATAGTTCTTGTAATTGTACCTTTAACTCTTGCAGTTCTTTTGGTGCCATTCTGTAAGGTGCTTTCGAAACAGGCGCTGCTCCAGGTATTAAATCAATAGTAAACTCCAACTGGCGATCTGGGGGTAGTCCTGGTAAATCATCTGGGATATACATCCTTGTATTCACATACTACTGGCATATCATCCAATGTTGGACCATCGGATTTCGTTGCTACAATATTTACTAGAAGCGCCGTTTTCTCTTCTTTCCTCAATAACTTTCGAGCTTTTATCGCTGAAATTACCTTAGGTATAATTCCAATTCTAGCACCATATAGTGTAAAATTCACACCTTCTGGTCCTTGTACCGATATTTCTTTCTCTTGGCACTTGATGAGAGCATAATTAGCCATAAGCTAATACATTCCCAAGATAATATCAAAGTCTTTCATTTCTACTATATGTAGATTTGCCGGGAGTGAAGCATGTTCAAAATCAATCATCACGTTTTTACACAATCCTAAGGATTGTATCGTAGTACCAGAGGGAATGTTTATTTCTAGGAAATCTCCTTCTACCATAATACGAGCAGTCTTAAATTGTTCAAACATTTTCCTAGAAATAAATGAATACGTAGCACCAGTATCGAATAGTGTAAAAGCAGGTACTTGGGATACTTTAAACATACCTGCCATCACTTCTGGATTTTCCATTGCCTCCTGTTGGTTCATGGCAAATACTCGGGCAGGTGCCATCCTCTGTTGTCCCTTCAACCTTGGACACGTAGTTATGAGACGTCCTGGTTCTTTACATTTGTAACATATTCCCGTTCCTCTTAGGCATTGTCCAAAATGTTCCTTTCCACAATTGCTGCACTTAGGTGGCCTCTGTTGTTGTGGTACTGCCACTGTTTTCTTGACTTGCTTAAATTTTTTCTCTTATTTTGTACCGACCTATTTTCTCTTATTCTGTTGTGGTTCTGGCATTCTCACTCCTTCTATTTTCATACGACCTGCAACAGCTTGTGCTTTCTCAAACATCTCAGCATAAGACTTAATATCTTGTGCTGCTAAAATAGTGTTGATTTCCGGACAAAGGTTCTGTACAAACCTCTTAGCCTTTCTTTCATCTGTATCCACCAAATGAGAAGCATAACGTCCTAGCTGATTGAATTTCCTTTCATATTCCTGAACCGTCATACTTCCTTGCTTCAACTGTAAGAACTCAATTTCTTTTTGATCCAAGAATGACTGTGGTATGTAATTTTTGACCAATGCCTTCACAAATTTCTCCCAGGTAACTGACGTTCGTTCTTCCTCTTTCATTGTCCTACAATGAGCTTCCCACCAATAGTCTGCATCTTCATTTAGTTGAAAGATAGCACATGAAACCTTTTGTTCATCCGTACATCTAAGATAAGTGAATATCTTTTCTATACTTCAAATCCAATTCTCTACTTCCATCGGATTCTCTTTCCCGGTCAAGGTTGGAGGTCTAAACTTCTTAAACTGACTAATCTTATTCTCATGGTTTTGGACTGGAGGTGGTGCAGATGTTTGGGATGATTGGCCTTGCTGACCTAACTATTGAACTAATTCCCTTAATACTGATGCTAGGTCACCGTTCATTTCTGGGTTGGTTCTAGTCCCCCTACGACTCATTGTTCTAATCAGTAACAAACTTATTAGTAACAATTAATTTACATAATTATAACCACAACATATATTTCATATACTTATACCACAAATATTACATTCAAAATATACTATTCATTCAAAACATCTAGCTCATATTAGACATATACTTTGCATATAATACTAAGTGTCATGTAGGCACATAATACATATGTAGGTCAGATAAACACATAATTTTGATTCCGATTTAATCATCATCAATGATAATTATCTTGGGCTCCTTCTTCTCTTTCTCCCACATCTCAACTGAGCTGGTACTGGCATCACTGTCACTATCGTTGTTCATCTCCATCTCGGTACTTCCCTGTCCACCTTCGATCTTAGCTTCTCTGCTTCCACAGCTTTCTTGTACTATTTCATAAATGGGAGACCACTGTTGAACTTCCTTCATCTCAAATCTTGGATGAATCGAAGTAAAATGGACAGTCCCCGACTAAGCCCATTCACAAAATAACATTGAAGTAAAACAAGGAAAGCACAGATGTCCATGTTTATCGAACAAATAACCAAGCATATCTAGGCTCGCACATAACCAAGTAGATGGCTCGGTATCCAGAAGTAGATGACAGTAATAGTCATCATCCATGTAATGTCCATTTACTAGCACATGTTTATACTGTGACATTATTTCTCCAATATAAGCTCCTAAATCCTTATCCTTTGTTCGTACTTGTTCCATTCTTTAAACAACAAATTTTATTGGTTAGTTTAATATAACATATAATTAATAATTCAACAAATAAAAATTAATCACAATTTCATATAAATAACAAAATTAAGCACTTATGAATCACTTACCTGATCCCGTCGTGGAGAATGACCTCGGTGCTGCTGTTTTGTTTAAAATTTTAAAACACACACACTTTTAAAAATTCTGTAGCAGGAGAACCTGCTCTGATACCACCTGTAACATCCCCACTTAAATAATACAAAAAAATGTGATGTGGCACAAGTAGGAATGCTACTGAATAATATATATAGTATTAAAATACGCCACAAGTTTATATAGCGGAAGGCTTAAAATAAGTACGGCCGTAGCCTTAAATTTTTGCAAATAGAGTTCTAAACGTAAATTTATATAAAATAAAATGTCACTGCCAGCCGAGTTCATTCGCCCACATCGGGATCCATAGCATCTGTAAAAAAAAATTAAAAGTAGAAGGGATAAGTGTTTGTAAACACTTAGTGGTGAATATCTTGACAATTGCAGAAATTAAAACATCAATGTTTATAACATGTGAGCCCCCGAAATTTCACCGGGTATCTCTGGGTGGTGCGACCAACCCATGGTGCCGGGGCGACCGGACTATCTCAGTTGCCACCATTTAGGTGGACTATCTCAAACTCAGAGGACAATCGATAGCTGGCCAGACTCAAATATTTAACATTCAACATTTAATAAATGCAATTGTAAACAAAAGTAACACTCTTTGAAGAGTGAAGTGATTCTCCACCTTGTAGATTTGAACCTATAAAGAAAATTTTAATGATAGGAAATTTGTTACTTATCCCTTCACTTTTAAATAAATCATGAAATTCACATATCAACATCTTTCATATGATATACACATAAAATTTCAATTTTAGTCTCAATACAAATTCAAAAGTTGTATCAAAGATTATAAATATCAATTAAGCATGTATAATTATCAAATAACAAGTCCTAAAGAAATATAGACCGTAAAATATAAACGGACTATTTTGAACAATTCGTAAATAATTTCAGTTTCTGCAACCATCAATTAAAAATTCATATAAAATAAACTACTTTCCCAAAAATTCTAAAATTTTAACAACATAAACAAAACTTAATTTAGTTTAATACCATAATTTTTTATTTCTGAAATTCCTTACTAAACGCTACAATTTTTACGAAGAACAAACTAGTAACAATTTCTGACCCCTTAACATAGAAAATTCTCCATAAATCAATCATAAGTCCAATACCTTTGAAATTTTAACTATAAACTCCAAACTTTATGTAGTTTATCATTATACGTACTTTGAATTTTTATAAAAACCTAACCGATTATGTTTTAATCCTAGCAAACTTTTACTATTTTGGTTATAGAGTTCGAAAAACCTAATTTCTATAATCAGTATACTATCACATAAATATTTTCAAAATTTTTCACTGCATCAATCGGTCAGAATGAATTTTTAAACAAAATTTGGTCCATATTTCTTTTTTATGCATACATGATGATCATCCCAACATAACTTCAGATTTATTCACACAATTTCATGTTTTCCAAGTTATGAATATAAATAACTCATAAATAAACATGTTTAAGCTCATACCTTGTGAAAGAATGAATTAAAACATGAAATACATGAAGAGAACATTATATAACATCACAATCACTTGTTTTCAAATTTCTATCATCTCTTTTATAACCTAATCATGCCCCTATTTTAATCATCACTTAAACATGAAGTTAAGAAGCTTACCTATGTGTTGATGGATTGAAATCTCTTCTCCTCTTCTTCCTTGGAAACTCACGGTTAGTATGTATATATGTATGTTTGTGCTTATTTCTCATGATTGAAAAGTGAAGGGGTAAAGCCCTATTTATAGGTAAATTAGGACATGTCATGAGGCTTCTAAATCTTTCTAAAACCTTCTACTCAACCTCCAAGTAAGGAGGTTTAAGGAGGTGATGTGTAATGCTTAGGTCATCACTTTGGTCATGCTTATGTCATGGCTTATGTAATAATTTTGACTTTTTAAAATCCTAAAATATATTAGAATTAAAGCTCTCTTAAGGTTCTAAATTAATTACAAAGTCTGTATATTAATTCTATAAAATATCAAGTAAACATTACACAAATTGTTTCTTAAGGAAAGTTTCATTTTATTACTTATATCTTAAGAATAAATTACTAAAATTAAAAACTACATTTAATCTTAAGTTAAATACTTTAAGAGACAAATAAAGAGCATATAAAAATTCTAAAATCTCAAGAATAAACATATATCGAGCAAATAATACATTAATAGCATATAATCGTGCCCATGCATAAATTCAAATATAAATGTGTCATATAAGCTCATAAAATATCAAAAAATATTTAGTGAAGAAAATATGGACATGAAAACTTAGGGTATTACACCAGCACCAGCCAATATGGGAAACAGCAAAATGTCCATATTTATTGTGTCTTCCAATCAATGATTAATCAATGATTGCAAGGCACCAGGGTTGTTAACACCATAATCTTAAATCAATCTCTAGTATTGAACAATGTTTCAAGGCAAAATATTATTAACCTTTATATTCATTTTTCAAAAGGAAAGCAGATTATAAGAATTAATTTTAATATCTGTTTACCCAACAACTTGCTGTAAAAATTTGTACATATTTTGAAGATGGCACAGACACTTGATACACCTCTTGAACAAGATTTGACCATCCGTCTGTAACCTTACATAAAAGAAATACAGAATTTATAGCACAATACAGAAATGACATCATGCATATTTTCAATGACAACAATTTGAAAAACTTACTGCATTTGATAACCTATCATGATGAAGTATATCAATTATGGACTGAAGATTTATGAAAGCTAGGGGTTGCTCACCATCCAAAATCAAATGCATTGAAAAAAAAGATTAACATAATTATTTTTTATACCAATCCATATGTAGATATTGTAATGGCTAGAAATAAAAAAATAGTTACATACCCAGGACCACGTGTGCGAAGTATCTGCTCTAAATAATCCACCTCCTCCTTAGCCAATTTCTTCACAGCAATACAAGATATATCCAACCTATTCAATGCCTTATTTTGCACACTCGTTTTTCTTCACAGATCATCACAATCATCTTCTTCAATGCACACCACCCCTTCATGTATCTTTGTCAGTTTAGGAGTTGGAAGTTGTGGTGTCAGATGTACCACCCTCCTATCATCATCTTCAGTACGTCCTTTGACCCTCTTAATTAGGCTGTTAGGATCTGAATTTTTTGATTGCTTGTTATCCTTTGCAGACGGGGTTATTGCTGATTCTGTGTTTTCTTCGAATTTTTGTACTGCCTCAGTCTCTAAATTAACAACCTCCACCACGTCTTTATCTACGTTTCTGCCTGTAGCTCCGTTAATCTGCAAATCCGTCTGACAGCTATCCTTAGTGTTTGCTTGATTCGAGTCCTCAAGTTCTTCCTTCTCTTTTCCTCCACTAGACACATAGTCTACGGGCTGGTGGTTCTTCATTTCTCCAAGTTCTTTCTGCCGTTCTAGTTGCTCTCGTACCTTCCTGTCACTCTCAATGCATTGCACATTTTCAGCAATCAATTTCTTCATATACTCATTCATCTTCTTCAAGTCTTCATTATCTCTTTCTAGGTGATGTATCTTCTCAACTGCATCAAGTAGGTCCAGGTTCCACTGGTCAGAATATATCTGTGTTGCACTTGGAACTGAGAGCTCCTCAATCTTGAGTTTTAATTCTTCAATGTGCATTTTCAATTGAAGCAGCTCATCTTGCTTCATCTTCAGATTTTTATGAAATTGATCTTCTGCATTGCTTAGTTGAAGATTTATTTTGACTACTTCAGCTTGAAGTTTCCCGTATGCTTCATCCTTCACCTTCATCAACAATCTCAATTCCACTATCTTCTCCTCTTTTATCTGCATTTCGCTTTCATAATTTTCCTTAGCAACAGAAGGATCACGCATTTTACTGTGTAAATCAGGTGAAAGGTTGACAAGAATAGTGTACAAGTTAGCTGTTTCAGCTTCAACGCCAGTCCCGTTCTCAACCTTATCCTCACGCTCTGAAACAACTCCATCTATGCTCACAGGAGGACCGCTGTTATCATTGTTCGAATATTGACATGTAATATTCCTTATAATTTTGGTTTTCTCCTCTTCAAATTGTGACAGACCAAGGCAAAAACTAGGAGAAATATCGTCAGGTGATTTCAACAACGTCTGTTCATTTGGACCTGTCCCTGAACCACCATCTGCAAATTTGTAAATCTATATCAGTAATTCTAAATTAAAAAAACGTTTATAAAACAAACATTTTCTTTTCTAAAAATTGCAACCATCTTACCCAAACAACCTTCGGTCCCCTCTATGCTCTCAGCATCTGCAGGTACTATAGCCCCGGATGTTATAGGTGCTGAACTGCTAATGGGCATCCCATCTCCTCTGACTTCTTTACAACCTGATGTCCCAGCGTCAAATATCTTCTCTTCCTCTCTATTTGTAAATGTATTTAACTCATGTCTACTTCTTGTTGGAGTCACAAAGCTCTTTTCAAAATTTTGATGCTTTTCAGCCTCCATCTCTATCAGCTGTTGTATTTTTTTATGGAATTCTGACTGCGGGCTACATTGTTGCTTCTCATCTCCACTGGGATCCAAATCTGAACAATAGGCTTTAAACTTTTTGCAGATATCATCATCTAACTCTGATTGTCGGAATAGCTCTATCAAACACATACGTTCTTCCTCTGTGGAAGTGGACTTTAAAACTTTCCTGTTTACCTGAAATATAATCCACAAGAAGTTATTGCTTTATAATTAATAATATTAAATTAGATAAGATATTTGTTAATGAACTTACACAATCCAGCTCTCCAAGCCTAATAGACGAAAATGCAGAATGGAATTTACCCATGTCTCACTTCACAAAACGAGGAAAAAAGTCTCCTTTTAGTTTCAAAATATTTGCATGTTCACAAAGTCAATACTGCATTTTCAAGTCACATAAATTAATGAATTAACGTAAAACAAAACTTATTAATAAATATATAACACCATGCAAGGACTTACCGTGAGTATTAGAGCTCAACCTCCAGACTTCATAGTTATACTTGATAGCAGCTGCGATCGAAGCATATCAACCACAAATCCAGCCCAATCGTAGCTGCAAACTTGAAAAAAATCTTCCAAGTATTATGTGATGGAGCTCCTAAGTATTCTGTGATGCAAACTTGGAAAAAAGACTTCCAAGCTCCTAAGTGAATAAAGCTAACATGCAATCGTATATATGATTATGGGTTGTAGTCTTGAACCTTTTGGAGATATCATTTTAGAACCAAGGCCTTGAAGCTTTAGAAATAAGTGTTGGGTGGAACTCCTTGAAGAAGATAAGCTTGCCCTTGAGCTACAACAAGAAATAGAGGAAGTTAGAAGGGGAGTGACATATGAAGAAAATGGAGAAACCCACATGTAGTTGAAGAGAGAGAAAGAAGGTTTGAGCTTCTTCTTGCTTAGCAATGGCCTTCAACCTTCAAGATGACTTCATGGATGACTTGATACTTGAAAATGGAGACCTCCTATGGTTGGAAATGGGAGAAGAAATTTTTTTCTTCTCTCTTTGGAGTGGTGGCCGAAAGTGAGGGGGAGGGGGAGAGGGAGAGAGGTTCTTCTTGTTGTATACTATCTTGCTAAGGAGGATGAAATGGAAATGAAATTTAAATGAGTCTAAAGTCCATGAGGTTGTATTTATAGGCACAACATCATGAGTATCCAACTAGGGGCATAAGGGGGAGAGCATGTGAAGTGTAGAAAAGTAGGGAGCTCCATTGGTTGGTCTTAGGCCTAGGAGAGTAGGTTGGGCAAAAAACATAATTTTTCTCCCCAATAAGCCCTTATGGCTGAAAATTAGAAGTGTTTGGCTGCATTTTTGTAGCCAATTTTTATGGTAGGCGATATGGCTTTCGTCCGCAAAAACTGAAATATTTTTGGTAGTAATTTCGGTTTAAAATTTTTTATTTTTGGTTGATAATTATAAGCGATTTTTAAGCATTAAGGGACATAATTTAAACTAAATTTTCATGAACATTTTATGTCATGAACTATATTTAATTTAATATACATTTTATGCTAGGAGTGCTTCAGGTTTCGGTTTTGAATAATTTTTTTTTTCGAATAGAACCCAATTTTTCGAAACTTATCAACAATAAGGAAATAATTGAATAACCCATAAGAATAACATATCTAAACATAATAATAATTACATAAGTAATAATAAATAAAGGAAAAAAAATCCTAATTTGGTTTGGGTTATTACATTTGTTGCCTTCTTCATCTTAATATTTATATTTCATTCTCCTTGCATATCTTTCATTTCTTGTCATTGTCAATACTACCTAACAAATAAAAAAAAGCTAATCAAGAAATATTTTAGTGTATATAAGACAATGAATTCAGTGTCATGTATATTTGGTGAATTACCTCTCTTCTCCTAAGGAGAACACATTCTTCAGTGTACTTGAAGAAGAGAACTCTCCCAAAATCGGGCGGGAGTCTTCGACAAAGGAATTTTGGAATTTTGATACTGAAACGGGGGATTTGAAGTGGGCAAATGTTTTTGAAAGTCAAACGAAATGAACTTGAAATTTCTGATTAATTATCTTTTACACCAACATGCAGACCTTGAAGTTTAATCCATTGTCTCCCAGGCAATATCCATTGTACTCTTGCTGAGGGGAGATTTTGGCGGCGTGGCTCTGATTACCGAGCGAATGGGAGGGGGGTGTTTGGAGATGGATGGGTGGAGGGTGTAATTGAAATCAGAGGGGGTGGAGATGTGTAATATGTGGGCCCAATTGACCCTTCTTCAAATTTTAAAAAGCAGCCGACTATTCTGTACTTAATAGTGTTGCAATAGACCATTTTGTCACCCACCCATAAAAAAATAGAATGATCTTTGTATGCATCTAAATGAATAGCATACATTGGAATTTTAAAAATTAATTACAAAAAATATACATTTTTTCAGTGTGTACTTTGTTTGAATCAATAATAGTCTAAACAATTATCAACTTTTATCCCAATACCTCAAGTGGTCCTGCTCCTTGCAATTTTTTTATATTTTTTATTCATTTAAATTTTGTTAATTCTTAATAATCACTTTTAATAAATATAAATATGAAAATGTAAGATGCATAAAATTTAAAATAATATTATTTAAAATCCAAAATATTATTTAAAGCATATTTAAAATACAAAATATAAATTTAATATACAAAATGCAAATACGATTTAAAGCATGTATAGAATAAAAAATAAATATTTTAAATATATATATTTAAAATACAAATTTAAATTTAAAGCTTGAAGGTTTCATATACAACTGGTGAAAGATGCACTCAATTAACAGTTGAGGTTATTTATACTAAAAAGTATGAGTTGATTACACTTAAAACCGATATTAGTGTAAGTATTTTAATGTAATCAATAATATTTTTCAATATAATCAAACCACACTTTTCAACGTAGACAATCTCAACTGTTGAGTGAGTGCACAACGCACTAGAATATGAGACTTACTCATTTGAAGTACATTTAAAATACAAAATATAAATTTAAAATTTAAAAAATATGTTACTTACTTTTATTATTTTATTTGAAAAAAAAATGGGTTAGGAAATACACTGTCCGGACTACCAATACTACAATTTAAACTTAAAAGTATTACATAAATAAAATTTAAAAAAAAATTAGCGCAGGTGAACAGAGCCCGCTGAAATCAGTGCGACATTCTTCAATACTCTCATCTGGCGCAGAGTTATGGTGATCTCCACCCTAGCGCATAGCGCAGGGTTGGAGATGGTTTAATGATGAAATTGTTCTTTATTGGTTGTATCTTTGTAATTTTAGTAGCAGTTGCTTTTTTATTGTTCAAGTGATTTTTGTTGTTATTGTAATGAAATATTTTGACACTTTATATTCATGATTTATGAGATTTAAAAAAATTTCTAAATTTATTTATTTTAGATCTTGTTTCAAAGCATCGTTTGGCATTATATATGTATGACTTATACATCTCAGTTTGTAATTTAATTTCTCCACGAATTAATACATTTCAGTTTGTAACTCAATTTTCTCCATAGGTGTAATTCAAAATTTCAAAAAGTCATCCTTCTAATAACATGGTTATTAAGTCCTTGATCTTCAGTTGGTGCCAATTGAGAAGAAGAAAAAAAGGTAACTAGTGATACTTGTGTTTGAATTTTAAATCTCTATTTAAAAATTACACTTAATTATTTTGAACTTCTATTTTGAATCTTTATTTAAAATTTTTTAATATTTATTTATAAATCACACTTTGTAAGCTTAGTGCGACACAATATGTTATCACAATTGATTGGATTCTGATCTTATTTTCACACCTATAATAGTAATATTTTCTTTCTCCCCCATCTTCTAGCCTTACGACATCAATAGACGCAGGAGGGCACATAGGGATCGAAGGGAACTATCTTGGGAATCCATAGGACGGGACCCACTGAATGCTGGATGTGGAGTAAATATGGCTCGAGAGTTCTTTAACTCCTTACCGAACTACCTTCACCAGCAGGCTCCACAGCCACCACCTCCACCAAATGGTCACGACTATGCACCTCGACCAAACGAGTATCTTGTTGATAAAAGAATCCCTAAGCACTAGATCACACGAGAGCAACCCGTGTGTTAGTACTTTGTTTGATTAGATTTGATGTGTGCAAAACGTAGTCTTTGTTATATGGTTACTAGTCTTATTTGTGAATTTAGAAAGATAAAGAATTTACAGTGAAAAAGAAAAGTCTACAGCTGCTAAGTTGTTAAACCTACAGCTGGACAAGACCTTGCATCTATAAAGTTGTTCCTATAACTGGAATCAAATTTGCAAGAATTGAAGTTGTAAAGTTCAAGAAATCCTACAGCTGAGAAGACTGTTTGAAGATTAATGTACAAAGTTTAGTTTAAGAAGGATTATCAAGACCCTTATAACTCAGAGTAGTGAAGCAATTATGCACTCACTAAAGAGTACTTAAATAAGGTTTTATCATGAAGATTTGGAAGATTAATGAAGTTTAAATTAGAAGATGAACCAGAATTCTGAAGATAAAGACAAATAGTAAAATCTGTACTATTCTGTGTGAAGAAGGAGGACCACCTCACACATATGGCATTTATAGAGAAAAAAGAGGAGCCTTATCCAGAATTCAAATTTGAATTTTTAACGTATAAGACACATTTCTCCCACTATATATAGAGGAAGAATTCAGAGACAACAATACCAATGACCTGAGCAAGCAAGCATTCAATCTAAGCAAGTCTACACCCATCAAATATTCTGAGAGCTTATCTTTTTGTGATTAATATGATAGTTGGATAGGATTTCTAAGAAAGAATCACACCTTTGCTGTTGTTCCCTTAAACTATATCTTTTGTATTCTACTTAGTGTAGATATATCTCTTTGTGAGGTTTTTACTTTGAAACTCTGTGTGAGTTTGTATTCTTAGTGAATTGGTTAGAGTGTTCTCTTAGAATATAAATCTGAGTGAATCTTGTTCTGAGGGGGAATTACTTGTATTGATCTTTGTGTTCACATCTTATTGAATTTGGCACCTGAGTGGTGTAACAGTGGATGTAGGAGGTCTTATTAATAGACTCTGAACCACTATAAACCTTGTGTTTACTTATTGTTTTATTTATTTATTGCTTTGTGTACTGCATATTTAATTTATGTTACATTCATAATTACTTTTGAAACTCCATAAACTTTAGTGTTTTTCACAAAGGAACTGAAATCTACAGTTGTAGACTTCATAGTCACTCAACTGTTAGTTGCATTGTTCACACTATTTTTCATTAACACTCACTTTATTTCGGCTGCACATTAGAGGTTTTTCAATACACTCTCAAGTGTGAAAACCCCTCTGATTTTGTCTACAAGTTGTTTGTTTTTAATTTGTAAAGTTTTGTAACTTTACAGCTGTAAACTTCCATAGTCTACAGTTGTAACCTTTGTGGTCCAAAACTTTTGTAGATTATTTTTAAACTTATAGAAGGTACTTGAAAGGTGTTAGTATCCCTTTTGAGAAAAAGTTTAAAATTGTTTTAAAGGTCTATTCACCCCCTTTACACATTTACCACTTATAAGGGACCAACAAGTTGTATCAGAGCAGTTGTCTTGTCACTGCTTTGATCAATACTGAGCTAGATCCTTTTATTATTGAAAAACACATCTACTATTTGCATGACACTAAAAATGTTGAAGTCCAACGTTCCTATGTTCTCTAATTAAGACTATGATGAATGGAAGATCAGGATGTAAACACATTTGTCTGCCATCAATGATGAAATGTGGCTAATCATTGAAGATGGTCCTATAACCTTGAAATGAATGGACAGAGGATGACAAGAGAAGGTCAAATCTTGACAATGTTGCAAAGAACACTATCTATCTGTTGGGACAATCTGAGTATTTTGATTAGATCTCAAAACCCCTGATGAATTTGTCTAAGTACAGTTGTTCAGATGTGTCTAGTTCAGGATAATCAGGTTAGGAATTCAGTTCAGGAGGAACATGCTGAAGACGGAAGAATATTGGAGTCGACTCAATTTACTGAAGTCTGATGTGCAATCCATCCTGAAGAAGTCAGAGTCAGTCTTGCTGAAGATTGCCTGAACTGAAGCTGAAGAACGAAGCCTGATTATCCGTCCTTAAGACAATCCTGAAGTACCATTGGCTGATGTTTCTACTGAGTACTCTAAGCATACTCAGGACAGAACTTAGTCAGTGAAGAGTAAGTATAACCTATCA
The DNA here is from genome assembly GCA_026898435.1 of Prunella vulgaris. Classification (NCBI taxonomy): domain Eukaryota; kingdom Viridiplantae; phylum Streptophyta; class Magnoliopsida; order Lamiales; family Lamiaceae; genus Prunella; species Prunella vulgaris. The sequence goes on from JAPKLY010001151.1 coordinate 51,754, forward strand.
GGTTGTGCTGAATGCACATAAGACCTGATTTGGGCCTTGAGTCAGTTTATCTGACTCATGTAAGTCCAAAGCAAAAAGGTTACACGTACTGGGCTGAATAACCTATCAGGCTGTGCTGAATGCACTTAAGACCTGACTTAGGCCTTGGTTCAGTTTACCTGAATCATGTAAGTCCAAAGCAGAAAGGTTATTTAAGTTATGGGACAAGAGACAAAGAGAATGTCAGTAAGACTCCAATAAGACAAACATTCAGGCTGAGTTATTTACAAGAGACTCAGAGTATTGAATGTAAAAGGAAGGACAAATGTCTGAAAGTCAACTAGCCATTAGAACGGAAAGCCAATGATCTTTCGACATGTATGTACGGAGTCTGCGCAGGATTTAATGCAGCATTTAATGCGTCTCAGAGTTGCAGGTGGCGGGACAAACTTGCCAGATTAAGCATGGCGATTAGGTCAAAAAGTACTTCTAGCCTGCAACCACCCTAAAATAGGAAAGATTTGATTTGATCTCCTCCAACGGATCTATTTGGAATCTTGCCTATAAATATGGAGAGCCTTGCACCCATTCAATGCTAACGGAAAATTTCCAAGCGAAAGCTCTCAAGAATCCAAGCACTCAAAGCATACTATAAGCAGCACTCTGCAATTAAATTTCCCTAGTGTTGTAGTAGGATTCTCTCTGTATTTGCTTAGATCGATAGCTCTAATATTTAGCATTATTTTGTACTGCTAGAGCCATCCTAGTTGGAAACCAGAATACCAAACCACTCAGGGTATGAGATTGGTTGGTTAGAAGGACTGGGACTTGTAAAACTCCCAGGGGCCAGTTCCTAAGAGAGGAAGTTGGCTATTCGTGTCCCTTGGCACGTAAAACTCAAGTACCTATCCTCAGGGTTTTGAGGATAGCTTCCTGTTAAATCAGGATGTGGACGTAGGAGTTGGTTATCTCCGAACCACGTTAAAAAGACCCTTATGTGCTGATTTACTGTTTTGTTCAGTATCATAACTGTCATCATACTAAACTGAACATTCTGCATTGTTCTTACATACAGGACTGAATCAATCATCCTGAATCTTAATACTGTGCACTCAGCCTTAACCACCAGTTTACTAAGCAAACTCAGAGAAAATGTTTTCAGAAACTAAAACGAGTAGAATCTAAGGGCTCACTTTCCGCACGTACTCTAGCTCACTGAGATAGTAGTCCAACTGACTTGCTTCCGAGCAGTCAGTAGGTTCGTTATCTCTACTGAGCTTACGAGCACTTTACTCACACTCAACTTATCTGACTCGTTACTGAACTGTCTCTGCTGCCCCTGTGGACCTTCAGCATACTGAGTAATTCAGGGAATCTGATATCAGTGTATTCCCCCCATACATTGATTATACTCGTTTCGGGACCAACAAGTGGTATTAGAGCAGTGGTTCAAAAGACCACTGACTTTTTTTAGCAATAGTTTCTAAGGAGAAACTTTTGGTGGTCAACTGAACAGATCTTGTTTCTGAAAACTGCATATCATGGCATCCGGTTCTAAACGCCTCGATGGCAATCTTCCTGAATTCTCTATTGACAATTATGACTATTGGAAATTCAGGGTACTCGCACATCTCTATTCCATCCATGATCAGATGCCTTTGGTGATTGAGCAAGGTCCGATCAAATTCATGAGGAACCTTCAGATGACCTGGCCCGTTGCTGGCAATGTTCCTATTCCAGCTGCCAGAGATAAAGAAGTGGAGAGGTCCGTGCTTAATTCTGATCAGATTAAGCAAATCGGACTGAATAATGTTGCTAAGAACATTATACTCCACACCATTTCTTACGAGAATTAGGTCAGGCTCATGCACCTGAAAACGGCAAAGGAGATCTGGGATGCCTTGAGGGAGGTGAGTGAGGGATCAGTGAAGATCAAGGAGAACAAGAGAGATCTTGCGATCAGGAAGTTTGAGGCCTTCCGGATGTTAGAGGGAGAGTCCATCGATCAGATAGAATCTCGATTCATTAAGATGATGAACGAGCTAGCAACCCTTGGGAAGGAGTTTCCCAAGAGGGAGGTATCTTCTAAAATCCTGAACTGTCTCCCTGAAAGATGAGACACGGGAGTAATCTTGTTGAAAAACACTCAGGATCTCACCAACATTACTCACTCTCACCTATTCTCAGAGTTAAACACTAATATGAAATGAAATACAAGAAATCTTACCAATTGTTGGAGAATTGAAATACAAGCATCAAACCTTGAAAAGCTATCTTCAAATCTGGAATGCAAAATACAAAACTGACCAGTAGAAACGTAGCTTGAATTGAGGGAAGAACGTAGGAATAAACGGATCGGAAATCCGACGGATGGATCAAAAGTTATAGAAGAAAGAAGATTGAATCTAATTAAGAACCCACTAAGTAACTACCAAATTCTCTCTCTAATCTAATCTAAAAACTTGGATAATGATCTAGATAATGAATCCCCCCTTTGGAAATCTGATCCTTGAGGTATTTATAGTGCCCACAATGTTTAGTCCAAAGTGCCCTTCATAAATGCGCGAAAAGACGAAAATAGCCCTGAAATTTCGAATATTTTGAACTGCTGCCGAACGTGAACTGGAGGGCTGCCGATCGTGATCGGCAGTGAGTTCACACGCTTTACCAAACTGCCGAACCACAACTGAACTCCTGTCAATCACGATCGCGCGTGAGGTCGCGCGCGCCGGCATCTGCTATTCCAGAACGAATCCGCGCGATCCGCATTGACGTGCTGCCTAGCGATTTGTTTTCTTCATATCTTGAGTTCCAGAGCTCCAATTGACTCGATTCTTTTTGCGTTGAGACCCTCTATTCGAGCTCTTCAACATGGTATATTATTTGAACTAATTGGCTCAACTCAAGAATTCCAGACTTTTCTCGATCTTGCTCGTTTCCACCTATAATCACAACTTTCTAGCCAAAAAGGGTTAAATGCACAAAGTATATCATTTTAAGGTCAAATATGAACATAAGCACACCAAAAGCACATAGAATTGGATGCAAAAAGATGCAATTATGACCCTAATCAATCAAGTACAAAGAAATGTCGGATACTGAAAAGAAGCTCCGTTTCTTCAATTTCACATTGACGGGGAGAGCTAAAGCATGGATTCGAGCTATGAATCCTAAAGCAGCCACATGGGAGGAGTTGAGTTCCCAATTTCATAAGAAATTTTACCCTCCATCAAAGATGCTAAAGCCGAGGGAAGAGATAAAGAATTTCTGACAAAAGGCGAGAGAACCATATCTAGTGCATGGGAGAGGTAACAAACCTTGTTGTTGGCTGGTCCTCAACATGGCTTGAGGGATGAATATATACTTTTAACGTTCACCATTGGATTGCATGAAGGAGACAAGAATTACTTGAATTCTTGTGCCGGAGGTTCGGTTTGGACGAAGACCGTTCGTCAAGAGAATGAGATCATCAAGAACATTGCTGCAAATGATGCTTTCCAAAGAGAAGCTAATAGTGGAACGGGTGATCGAGTTGCACTTCTTGAGGAAAAGATGACAAATGTGATAAATTTGGTCTATGGAGGCCAAAACCAAAACCAAGCTCCAGCTCATATGCAAGTAAGTGTTGTTGAAAATATTCCTCCTCCTACTACCCCTACTCCAGAAGAAGTGAATTATATGGGTCGTCCTCAATACAACAATTCTTTCCAAAATAATCAAAGGTCATTTGTTGCTCCACCTTTTAGACAATAAGGAAGTCCATATCCGAATCAAGGAAATCCTCCTTACAACCCTAAGAGAAGGCATGAAAATTTTTTGTTCTCCGATCCTAAGGGGGCAATCCAATTGCCACCCGGGATTGATCCATAGTCAAAGCCGCCTAAAAATGAGGGTAAAGGGAGTGTGGAAGACACCTTGGCATTGATTTTGAAGAACATGGAAGATATGAGGGTGGAATTTAGAAAGATGAATGGTGAGACGAACAAGAAGTTTGATGACTTGTGTGCTTCACAAGGGAATTAAATCAAGAGCTTGGAATTTCAAATGGGCCAAATTGCTTCATCTTTAAGTCCACAAGTGAATAAGGGTAAGTTCCCTTCTACAACCGAAATTAATCCTCGTGAGCATTGTAATTCAATTTCATGTGTGGAGGTTGCATAGGAGGTTGTAGGGAATTCTCCTTTACAAATGTTTCATATTGTGATGGTGGAGGAAGTATTTCGTTGTGAGAATGTGAAATTGGTGAAGAGTAATGAGAAAGGCTTGGGGGTAGAAGATAGGTTGATAAAGAAAGAGAAGGAAAAGAAAGAAAAGATTAAGGGGTTAGATAAAATAGGGGGTGTGGAAAGAAAGGTGGAAGAAGGGAAAGTGAAAAAGGATGTGAAGGTGGAAATTTCAAAAGGAATGAAAGATAAACTTAAATTATCGATTCAAAAAGTTCTTTGAGCTATTCAAGAAGTTTTATTCAAAGATGCCTTTTCATGAAGCTATTGAAGAAATGCCAAATTATACAAGGTTTTTGAGAGATGCTTTGGCAAAGAAAAAGAAAGCAAATGAACCGGAAATGGTTAAGCTCACTTGTGAGAGTAGTGAGTTAATACTAAATCATTTACCACAAAAGGTTAGAGATCCGAGGAGTTTCATGTTGAGTTGCCATATTAAAGAGAGCAAGGAAATGAAGGCCTTGTGTGATTTGGGCGCAAGTGTGAACATGATGCCATTATCTATTGCCAAAGAGTTGGGATTGCAAGACTTGAAGCCAACAAAAATGAATTTGCAAATGGCCGATGGTTCAAAAGTAAGACCAAGAGGAGTTATAGAGGATGTGGTCGTTCATGTTGGTAAGTTTGTTTATCCCGTTGACTTTGTTGTGCTAGATATTGAGGAAGATTTTGAGAGTCCTATCATTTTTGGGAAACCTTTTCTTACTACGTCGGATGCTTTAATCAATATTAAGCAAGGAGAGGTTACTCTTGGAATGAATGGTGAGAGAGTCACTTTTTTGATCCATGGTAATTCCAAGAGTTCCCAAAAGAAGATTAAAGGAAAGATGAACAAAGTTAAACGAGATGATATGGCGAGTAAGGAAAATGACAAGGCAAGAAAAATTGATCTCAAGAGTGAGGCTAGTGTTGATGATCCTTTTGAAAAGAGAAAGAAAGTGAATGAAGAGAAGGGGGTGAAACAAGTGGTGAAGAAAGCATATTTTTGGAAAAGGAAATTGAGTGATGTACGTCACTCAACTTTCATCGATCTTGATGTTACTTGAGCTTTTAAGAGTCGTCCGGCTAGGAGACGTTAAATCCAAGCGCTAGATGGGAGGCAACCCATCCGTATCCTTTATTTCTTTTGTTTTAGTTTTGACTTGATTGATTTTTGTGTTGGAATGGAAGCATGATGTTATTTGGTATTTTTGGCCAATTTTTTATGATAAGTGCTTGTTGATTTTGAGCCTATATGACTAGGAAGAGTTTGAGGAGTGAATTTTTTATATAATCTTGATGAATACTTGGTTTTTGAGTTAAGAGTTTGTGATTAATTGGTTTTATGTGCTAGCAAATTTGTAATTTACCACTTTTCCAAACATTATTAGGATTTACAATTTGAAAAAAGTTTGGGGGGTGTGTTCGTGTTAAATTTCCTCAATTTGCTACCATATTTGATTCATGATTGATGATATGATTGTTGATATTCTTGTGATATTTTGAGTGTTAAGTGAAGTTGTGTAGGAAAAGTACAAGAGAAAAGGGTGAAAAATTGAAAATTTTCGAAGTGGAAATTGAAGGCCTCGGTAGACAGCACCTAGAGCCTTAGGCGGCAGCCTTCGCGCGCCTGGAACCCTAGAAAGACAGCCTCCGAGCGAGTCAGCTATCGACTGGCTTGGGAGACAGACCCCAAGGTCTTGTGTGACAGCCCTCGCGCGACCAAGCTGTCGAGCAGCTTGGTCGGCAGCCCGTAAGCTCTTGGTCGACAGGCATGTTCGGAAATGCGGATTTTGACCAATGTGGGTCAAACTTTGACTACAATTTCCAAGGTAAGCCCACTCACTCTTTACTCATCCTTATACACTCTTACACAGACAAACACACACTTAAATCACAAGATTCTTGCATCTCTCTCTCTCAAAACTCACGGCCGAAAAAGAAAAGAAGGGAAGAAATTTTTACTTCTCAAATCCTACACCTCCTCACTCGAATTCCTTCTGCAGGTATGTGCTACTCACTCTCCTCTACCTATCTCTTACATTTTTATAAGAATTCCAAGGTTGCATTTTCATGAATTTGAAATTGAATATCTAGGGTTCTTGAGCATGTAAATTGGGGATTTTTTATTTTCTTGAGTTTTCATAAAATTGATGATGCATTTATGCTACATTGTTGATGGGTAATCCATTGGGAGCCCAATTGCATGCCAATTTTGAGTATTATGAGCTTAATTGAAGATTGAAATTTTAGGGGTAGGCATAGTGACGAGATTTTGAGTATATTGTGCTTAAATGTGATTTCTATCATAATTTTGTGCATAATGCTATCATTTGTGAGTTATATTGATTCTAGTATGGTTTAAGTTGCTTATTTCATGAAGAGATGATGCTTATATGAGATTTATTGAGAATTTCATTAGCATAAAAGGTGAAGATGCATGTTTATCTCTTTAATCCTTTTATTGAGAACCTATCTTTTCAATGTTAGTCTTTGATGTGCTTGAGGATTGATTATTTTATATTTCGAGTACTACACAGGTAGATATTTCGACAAGAGGGTTACCACAGAATGTAATTTTGGGGATGATGTAGAAACTTTGTTTGATAGAATAGGTTGGAAAGGCCTACTCACCATACCTTGCTATGAGGTTAATGAAGATTTATGTATAGAATTTTTGTGCACATTAGACATAAAAGAGACTGATGGAGTTCCGACCAAAGTTAAATTCCAGAACGACAATGTGGAGTATGCTCTAACAACTGATCAAATTAACCGAATGTTTGGTTGTGAGGAGAAGGTGCGAAGGCAGAATTTCTATTCTTGGAAGAGGTTCACCCATGCTCAAGAGACATGGGACTTGATAAGTAAGAATTGAGGTAGATATGTGGCGTAAAGCTTGAGGGCCTCCAACATTTCTAATCCTATATTAGCATATGTGCACAAGATCTTAGCAAACACTGTTTTTGCTAGATTGGAAGGGAGCCGAGTTAGGAGTGAGGAATTGTTTATTTTTCATTCGATGCTGACATCCAAAAAGACAGATTTTGGTGCTTATCTACTCAAAAATCTCAGCCAAAAAATCACAAGGACCAATTGTTCTTATGCAGGTATAATGACTCATATTGTTCAAACGGTGATTCAACAGGAGGACATCCAAAAGACCAAGGGGTGAATCGAGCTCTCAACCTCAAGGTGAAGCACGAGAAGAAGGACACGATCCAATGCAAGAGGTGTACTACGGGAAAGAGGCTTACTACAATCAAGGGGGTGGACATGTGTTTGAAGGATTGACTTACGCCGAATGGGGCCACGAGGTACGATCTTTGAGGACGGATGTGGATGATCTGAGGAACGATTATTCCTTCCTTCGGTCGGATATGACCAGATTGACTGATAGTTATCAACGCCTCAACACTACCGTGGATTCCACCAACGGTAATGTGAACACTATGTCCAACAATATGGAAGAGATCCTCGAGGCCCAACGAGCTATGATGCAGTAGCACATCAACGAGTGACACTTCACTCATCCTCGTTATCCACCTTCGTGAAGTGATGATTTCGATCTAACTTCATAAGGATGGCTAACTCATTCTTAACTCTATCCTTTGCTTCTACTCCAAACTCTTAGTTTTAATTTGGTTTGTAATGATATTGCTTGAAGATTGTAGTACTTTCTTAGGTAGTTTTCTATTGGTATTTGTGCTTGTGATGGAATATGATGATGATAGATCTTATTGCTCATTTAATGATGTTATTCTTTATTGATTTGATGATGGTATGTTTTGAGCTTTATTGTGCATTGCATGATTCTTGCCTCCACTTCTTTGCCAAACTTTTTAGACCCTTGGTCCAAAAAAGTTTGGGGGGGTGTAATCATTTCGTCATTGTCATGGCAATGCTATCTTTAGATTGATTTTTGGGAAGTATTCTTATACTTTGATGCTTATGGTGTTCATGAGCCCTTGTTTTGCTTATTATTTTTTGCCATATTGTTGTTTGCTTTGAGTAATGAATGCATGAGATATGCTTATTGTTGTGTGGATGAGTTGATAGTCTTGATTAGTGTAGTGGATTTATTGCTTGATTCTTGTTGATCTTTGATACTTTTGATTTCATGATTCTTGAGATTTCATTGATATGAGCATATTGATATGATATGAGTCTTGATCACCCTAACCCATGAGTTTTGAGCCATTATGCCAATTTCAATCTTGAACGGATGACATTTCCTTGATGTGAGTTCCACACATATGCATTATACTCTAGAACTTGGCTTTAGTCTTATTTGAGGCTACATTAGATAATGATTTCACAACAGATGACATGAGGCATTTTCTTTGATTTATATTAAGCCACTTTGCTCTATGAGCCTACCATTGATATTAATATCCTTTGCTACCCACTTTTGTGCTATTAATCCTTTCATTTGGCTAACCACACTATAAGCTATTTTCCTTCCTTTTTGGAACTCTCTTGTCCTTATGATTAGTAGAGTGAGAAGAAGGAATGAAGATTGGTGATATGATGAAGAAAATGGTGGCCAAGGTTGAAAGAAATTCTATGCATGGATTGTATTAGAAAGAAGGTTCAAAAGGCAAGTGCTTACAAGAAATTGAAAAAGGTTGACTTTTCGTGAAAATTTGGTCAAGTTTGACTCAAGTGTTGTGAGTATGTTCACAATTTTGCAAAAAGGGAAGATTGATATTTAGAAGTGTGATTTTGAAAGAGCATGAAGATGAGATTGCTATTTGCATGAAGATGTGATTTACATGATGATTCCTTCTATGCTTTACTAATCATACTTAGTCACTTTTATCCATATGTTCCTTCCCTACCAAAGAGCCAACACTACAACCTTTAAAAGTCCTCATTGATGTGTGATTGATTTGCCATTTCAAGTGGTGGAGAATTTGAGATTTGAGCCAAGCTTATGGTAGTATTTGTATCATTATGTGATGAATGAGAGAGCTTAAACACTCGAAGGAACATATGGATCATGACTTGATATTGTGCTAATTGATTTAATTTTGATAGATAAGTGAATGATATTGTATTTTAGATTTGCTCGATATTGAGTGATGATTCTATGGCATTGATCTTGTTCTTGATGCTTCATACATACAATTATTCCCCTATCTTATCGTTTCGTTGCTCGAGGCCGAGCAACAATCTAGTTTGGGGGTATGATTAGGGTCATAATTGCATGTTTTTAGCACTCATTTCTATATGCTTTTGGTGATATTATGTTCATATTTGACCCTAAAATGCGATACTTTGTGTATTTAACCCTTTTTGGCTAGAAATTTGTGATTGTAGGTGAAAACGAGCAAAATAGGGAAGAAACGAGCAAGATTGAGAAAAGTCCGAATTTTGGAGTTGAGTAAAATGGAGAAATTAATATTCCATGTTCAAGAGTGTTCGGTGTTAATGAGTCCTCACGCAAGTGTACGTGATCGCTATGAGCATGGTAAGCTTGACCAAGTTTTAAAATATATCGAACCCAAAGAAGACGGGGACTTGTAGGAAAAATTTGTTGTTTCAATTGGCTAGCTAACAAAGCAATAAAGGGGAATGGTTTCTATCGTCTACTAATGCGACAAAAGAGTAAACTACCTATCACGTTGTGTTTGCAAAGTGAGCAAATGTGAGGAGTATGTGCTAGTGTAATATCCTATGTTTCATGTAGTGAAGCATTACTTTATCATGCAATGAGATTGTGTATAATCAATGGGCAAGCCACTCTAACATGCAAAAGGTTTCCCTAATAACATATCAAAGCCTCTAATTATTCATCTAATTCACTAAAGATAATTCTCACTATCTTAGGAATTTTATCAAACACTTGATACGCATTGGCCTTAATATAAGAGAATTTAGGAAATAAGCTCTATTTTCGCAAGAGACTAACTCCCTAATGGCCCTAATTGTCATCTACACATGCAAGCATTCATTCAATCCATCAATGTTGAGAATTGATCATACAACAACTCAAAGCATTCAAAAGATCAACATATCACTACACTACTCCATAGGCATCATACACTAACACATGAAGGAATTAGCTCATGACTAATTGAGTAAACATTAGAACAATTAAACTAGGTGCAATCATCATTAAGCTAGAAATGTAAAGAGAATTACCTATTACAATGAAAATTGGAAAGATACAATTTACCTCTAAAATGCTAACTTGAAAT